>WOGR01008275.1:0-11933 GCA_015342045.1 Leptinotarsa lineolata | reverse complement strand
ATTTCACAGATAATTTTCAATTCACTCACATGGAGAAAAAACTCATGGAGAGCCAACAAAAAATATGTTGCTCATTTATAGTCTTGATGTTGATGAAGATGTTCCGGATGTTTTTGAAATGAGTTTAAAACACATTCATATTATGAAATCATGAAGACAGAAATGCCTTTCTACAATACCTCAGCAAGTGAAAACTTGTGTCTACTGAAAACAAACAAAATAACAAGAGAAGATTTACTCATCAGCTCCTACTCCATAACATTTTACACAATTCCATATACAACATTTTTGTATTTTATACAACTAGGACTGATAATCGCAACATGTGACAAGTAGGTATAAGAGGCTCACCAACCTCTGGATAACAGGCACAGAAAAACCTGGCATTTGGCTCATTCTTAAGTAACCACTTTCAGATCCTAATACTGATAGCTGTTTAGATTTGTCAATTGCAGATTTTGCTTCTCCTTTTTCTTCAAATTTTTCTTCACTTGAGTTCAAGTTTCAATTAATTTAATAACGACAGAATTTGCATTCGATATTTATACTCATTTCACATATCACAACTACTCAATAATATGTGGAATATCGTCATGGGGACCTTTTTATGTTTCAAGTTGTTTTAGATACGAATGGTTCGTCAGGGGGCTTCAAATATCCATTGAGAGAAAATATAGGTACCTATATCATTGACCTTTTTTGTAAAAAAGTCGGGGAGAAGGTGAAGGCGTGAAAATATGTTAACTATACCATACATTTTGTCTTCATGATTATTCTCACATATAATCCATATTTTTCAGTTTTCTTCAACTCGTCTGTCTTTCGAGTTGTCTAAATTCAGTACGAGACTTTAGCAGAAAACAAATATATTCTGAAAAAAATTGCAGTGATGAAAAGTAGTAGTAAAGGACGAGAAATACCAATTAGGGTTATCAAAATCAACAAAACTGTTTAATTCGCAGAAATATATGGAATGGATATGTTAATCTACAATGAAGGAGAAAATGCATAGATATACAATAACTTAACAAAGGCAACCCTGATGTGATGTGGAAAACTCTATAATCACTTATTGGTATCAAAAAGTGCGTATTTTTTATTGTGAGCATAAAATAATTAAGAATACCATCAAACCGAACACGTTAACTAGTAATCCTTTTCAATTTATTCAAGTATAATTATTTGGAAATTGAAAACAATGAACTAGCTGGTGAAATCTGAATTTTTCAAAAATTATTTTTGGAATTATTGATCGCGAGCTGTTTCATTAGGTATATACGGAAATGATTCCAAGTCAGCTGAAGACAAAATTTGACACACCTATCCTTAAAAGATCTGAATGAAAATGATTCATGGGAGCTTAGACAAGTGAATACATTTCCTGTTAAAGAAAAACTTCAGAGTTTGGTATTTATCGATGTAACTAGAATACGTCTATGAAAAAACTGGATAGCGATTTTTGGGAATCTGAAAAAAGAATGAGGATTTTATGGATCTCCAATAATACGCCATGAACATAGATGATAGAAAGTGGCAAAATGCCAGGATTCTGATGGGATTTTCCTGAAGTTCAAAGGTATTTTATTGTATCTCCACCTACGACATTTCTCAATTGCCATAGAACAAAAAGAACAGTAGACAGTTTATGAGTAAAACTCTCGATGTGGCTGAACTATCCTGAATAATAATCACAAAAGCCCGAAAACTCAACACTTCTTTCAAGTTGAACAGTTATATTTGAAAGGTACGAGGATAGGACTTTAAGGAAAACCATGGCGTATCTGTTTCATACCTGATATTACACTATGTAGATCCACACACTGATAGCTATTTGTCAAGTAAGAACTCACTAACTATAAAGTAGTGTCTCTTCGCCATAGTAACTTAGTTTTTTTTAATGAGATATACAGTCGAAAGCCTTTGTCACTGAAGTGGGAATTTGAGGGCTTCATCATTGCCTGTCAGGATGGTGTCTTCAACATATCAGTATACCGCAGTCGCTGCAGAGCCCAAACAAAACTCATTTATGATTCAACACCAGACAGCGCTGTTTCGACCCACCAAGTCTCATCAGTGGTGCTAGGCTGAACCACAAATGCGTTGGTAGACTCAACTGAGTCTGAGTAAGTAAGGTCGACGACATCTCCTCTTACGAAGATACCATCTATGAGGTCGATAGGGAATTATTATGTATGTATACCGCTTATATTCACGAGAAATTGTGTCGGTATGTGCATTATATTCAACTCACTTGTGAAATGTGGAAAAAGAGGTAAAACGACCTAATTAGTGATTGACGTCTGTTCCTTCATATTTTAACAATTCTTCAACTACCTTGTCATTCGTGACTACCATACAAGTAGTGGTTTGAGTGAATTGCATTCTTTCTACTAATAATTTTCAACGAAATATCATGCTTTTTTATTATTTTGTTAGATATTGAAAGGAAAATACTTTTACATTTACCTTCATTTAATACTTCTTCAGTTTATCTCATTTCAATTCATTAAAATGATTTCACTGTAAACAAATTCCGATATCAAGAACACTAATCTTCATATCAAAATTTGTTTACAGTTTTCACAAGATTTCTTGCGAACTGCTAACAAGAAAGGTCAGGTATATGTATAGTATTTCTGAAAATATAGTTGAACGACTTTTAAAATGCCTCATTAAAATGACTCATACCCCCTTCCAATTTGAAGTTTAGGTGTTGTGTTTGCCCCTGTTAGAGGGTTAACGTAATTAAATTAAAAACTAGTCTATAAATTGTACCCCTCGAAAATAAGTTTAACGATTTTCTGCATATTTTGCATAGGAGCCGAAATATATAGGGTTTCCAATTCTACTTATTGAAATATCACTTCACTGGAACATTAAGCTTAGTTATTCATTCAAATCATGCTCATATTCATAGTAGACTGTGAACAAAACTGAATGACGTAATATCTAATTTTTCAATGTCAAGTTTCATGAGTCAATGAAAAATAATGTGAGCCCAACTCGTAGAAAATCGGAGTTGACGTTTGAAATTTGCCAGGAACAAAACGATGATCACATTCCCAGTAAAATTTCGTTTAAATCTCTTTGATGCCATCCGCCTAATTTCAAATTATTATGAACTTAATGACATACTTATATCACTCTGGGAGTGTTTGATGGGATCACATCACAAACGCTATTTTGTTTACTCCCAGCTTTCTAGATCTGCTTGATCGGTACCAGATGATAAGACGGTGATTTTATAAACTTTCCATGTTTCGTCCCGGACTTGTTTATTCTGCATCAACCTTTGCCTTTGAATTGAAACAATTTCGTACACTTTTCTTCAAAGTGTTTGTTTGTGTGCGCTCAGCGTTAATAGCGGTGATTTGTTCATTCAATACCTTTGATGTACCGATAGATAAAAGATTGAGTTGAATAGGATGTTCGAAAAATTCATTTCGTATTATGGTAGTCTAATAAGAGAAGCCTGAACCCAATGGCGTATGAAGAATCTTGTTTCGGGGGAAGGAGGTGATCTTGTTTCGGTAGGGGTCCAAGAGAATTTTTGTATGATATAAACTGCATTTTTATATCATCTCCCCAAATAAAATATTTCCTCAATAATGACTAAAAATGTGTTTCAAATTGTAATAAAGTTAGGATAGTTAACTAATTTAGTGATCCAATAATTTTTTCGAAGAATGGTTGGCTGGGTAACAGGATCAATTTCTTCTTAGATAAAACAATTTTTTTTTCTTGCTGACATTTCGAATTCAATCAAATTCTTTCTCAGGGCTCCGTAACAATGCATTTTCATAAATATACTTCCCACAAAACTTATACGTTTAGTATCGTTTCAATTTCATAAGAAATAATGAGTTGTTCATTAAATTACTCACCGAAAAGTAGTTTCTCCGTGTTGATATTACTATTTTTACAAACCATCAGACATATTAGATACGGTACATTTAAAATAAAATAAAAAACACTGCAACAACTTCGAGACAAGACCAACACAAAACGATATGAAACAAACGAATGGCTTTATCTGAGATTCTGATAAGGTGGTGTCTGTTTTTTAATCACTGACAGAAAGAAAAAGAATGAAAAAAGGGTGAATTGTTCAGGTATTTTACTAATCAAATTGAAGTATGCAGTATTGAGGCCATCAACATCTCTTCTAGTGTTAATACTATCGCATTTGAGAATATATATCATTTCGCTAAAGAGTCTTCTAGATAAATATGGTTGAACATCTGGAATAGCTGGATGATCAAAATCAAAAATATGTCCATATTCTTTTTAATGTTCGACGTGGGCTGTGGGGTTTTTTATATTCAGTTTCCTAGAGTCTCTCATATGTTCTTAAACTCGTGTTGGTGTTTTTGTTTTTTGTTTCGAAAACAACACCACCAGACATACAATCTAACAAAATGTACAAATTGAACTGTGGAAACTGTCACAAATGCTATGTTGGTCAAACTGGACGGTATCTTAAAACACGAATATATACTATCTGAAACAAGGGAAACAACAGAGTTTATCCTCATAGTGGATGAGTATGAATAAAAGAAGGAATATACAGAAATTTTCGTATGGAATTATGGAAAAAAGTTATCATCAGCATAACGAGGTAAATAGAATAATATTTATTATAAGTAAAGAGATTTGAGTATAGAATAGCAAAATTTCTGATTGAGCGTCCAAATATGCGTCAAGCAGGAATTTTAATCGAAATTGTGTCTGAAACTTTTTTTGCTCCCTGAATACTGTTGATTTTTGAACCAATCTTTAATAACACGTTTTATGGTATTTTCATTTACCATTCCATATTTATTATTCACCATATCGCACTCTATGTCAAAACAATAACAAACTTTAGATCAGACACCCCTGTGAAGTTGGCCTATTTTCCAAACTTGCCAAGGACGCAGAGAAGCCTTGCTACAGCCCTGGTCACAAGGGAATCTGATATTACGAATTGATCATTTTTCAAGATCGATTCGATCAGAACTACTAAATAAACGTATCGTATTCAGGATGTGTTTGCAAGATCTACAAAAATAATCAACAAAGACAAAATAGTCGTTACAATAATTTGTTTTATTACTGGTGGTTTGATTATTATATAGGCACGATGATAAATAAATACCCAATTTAATGTGTTTTTATTGAACACGAAAATTCGCTATAAAATTATATAACTATTTATTTTCACGAGAAGCTAGTATTTGTTAACTCAGAGATAATTTTCATTGATTGAAATGATATGTTGGCACAATTATTCTGATTTGAATTTGAAGAAGATTTCAGATGCTAAAAGTTTTCATGTGCTTCTTCTTTGAAACGCTGTGTTGAATGTTTGTTTGAAGGTGGTTGACCAGGCATCACTGGAAGACGATTGTGGAAACTAAAAATCAAAACGTCGTGACCTAACTTGGCTTGAAATCTTTTATTTTCATTCCATGTCGAATGTTTGATTTTTATTTTTATTGTTATTTGATTTCAGGGTTTTTTGCTCAATACCTTTGTTATTTTCAGCTGTTCATATTAATTTTCAATTTAATTTGTTTTTCAGGGATTTCAAATCATATTATTTCATATTAGACAATAGAAGTCCGAACTATTGAAATTCACCCTGTGTTGAATGATTGTGACACATCAAAAAGTTTTATAACATATTTCCACACAGAGAAAGGTTAGTTTTCAGAAATAATGTAACCATTTCATTGTGGAAGAAACGAATATTCAATTTGATAATTCGAATATTGAATTTGTTAATTTGAGAGTATAAGTTTAAAAAAATCAATCTTTATCTCAATTCTTATCAAAAATTGACTTGGGAATATTTTATATAGTGTTTTATCATCAGAATTACATATTTAATCAACACTTATTGCAGTTCAATTCAATTTCATATTTTTTTTATTTGATATCTATGTTTCATGGATATTGGAATGATTTTAATGTCAAATTACGTAGGTACAACTGATATCATAACTATATGAAGAAAAAAAAAGTGGTATTTTTATAATTATATTTCATAATATATTTATAATTCAAGAATAATAGTAATAATTCTTATATAATTCTTAAAGTGGCATAAAGTTGAAGTGAGTTTACTTCTAACTTCAGTTTCATACATGAAAAATTCAAAAATTAATCTAAAATTTTGACAACTCAATTCTTTCAATTAATGACTTCGTTGATATTTATATTCGATGTTGCCTCTGAGGGTATTACTGGGACAATTGGTCGATGATAACTGAAGTATATTACAAAAGTATTGGACATTATTATTCTCTAGGTTCTCTAAAAAATATATAACAGTATTGATAAGAACTAAAATGGGTGTTAGTATATTCTCACACAATGGTTTAGACTTTCACAGCTGAGATTTTCAGTGTCACTGTTTTCTGAGTTTGGAAGCCGTGGATTTTTGGAATTTGTTCCTGACGTTTCGCTGGCGCGAGTGGCTAGCTTCTTCAGAGGTTTAACCATCATGGCCATGGATGGTTAAACCTCTGAAGAAGCTAGCCATCCATGGCCATGATGGTTAAACCTCTGAAGAAGCTAGCCACTCGCGCCAACGAAAAGTCAGGAAGAAATTCCAAAAATCCACGGCTTTCAAACTCGGAAAACAGTGACACTTAGTATATTCTGATATGATTTGTGTGATTCATGACTTGTCAATTTTGTGGAAATTCGTGATCACTTCAATGAAATGAATGAAAATACTTTTGTCTAATTTCCACTAGTTATTTTATTTTTAAGACCGGTTTCGGGTTTAATCTCATTATAAAGTATAAAAACTTATTAATGAATTTGAAATCGAAAAACGTAGTTATGAAGGGAGTTCGTGGGTTAGCTAGATAGATATTCTTTATTCGTTCATTTGTATAGTACATAATACATATTATTACTTATGAAAGCTGTTGTTATTTTGTATTTAGAGAAGTTATTTTTGAATATTTTCTGAAAGTTCACCTGAGTAATTAATGTTACTATATTTATATGTATTGTGTTCTGGGATAAATGGGTATAATTCACTTATAAGCGTTTTATGAGTTTTATCTGATATTATCTTTCCTATTGAATAAACTGGTACCTGATTGTTTACCGCAATTTTTTAAATTATTTTCAGTTCCACCTGTGAATTCTTTTCAGGAGAATGCTCTATGTATTATTGACCCAAAGGCAGACAATTCATGTGAGATTGAACTGAAAGAGTCAAAGGGAATTGTACAGTCTATGAAGGTGTTTTCCCGGTAGATACTAAATTGAAAACCATTATTAACCTTTGAAATATTCGATTCAAAGAAGTTTGGCTCTTTGTTTTGTTCGATTTCTGCTCTGAA
Source organism: Leptinotarsa lineolata (assembly GCA_015342045.1). Taxonomy (NCBI): domain Eukaryota; kingdom Metazoa; phylum Arthropoda; class Insecta; order Coleoptera; family Chrysomelidae; genus Leptinotarsa; species Leptinotarsa lineolata. The sequence goes on along the minus strand of WOGR01008275.1, from coordinate 4,590 downwards.
TCTAATTTTGTTATGCAAACTATTGAAGAAGTTTAAAAATTGATCAATTTGTCTGTTTGAACCATCGAAACCCACAAGTTCGTCATCAACGTTCTGAAACAAAATATAATATTTTTCTGAGAGAGGGGGTCATTGACGATGGGGGTAGACTCTAGTGTGTCTATGAAAATATCTGTCAGAATGGGACTTGGAAGCCATGGAAATCAATAAATCAAATAAAAACTCGAAATATATAAACCCCAAACGAGCAACTCGTTTTATATAGGTCTCCACTCTTGAATTTATAAGCTCCTACAAACTATGTCACCACGTTTTTAGATTTCAAATGTATTATTGATTTTTTATACTGGATAATGGGATAAAACCCGAAACCGGTTGTAAGAATGAAATAACTTGAAGAAATTAGACAACAGTATATATCGAAATGATACAATCAATTTTACATAACATTAATAGTTTGTCTTGTCGGATCTGGGTGATGTCCAGTTTCAATGATAATGGGTCTTCTATTAGGCACTTCCTATCTTTAAATTCAAATAAAACAAAGTGTGACATTTTTCATTCGTTTGAAAGACCTATTGATGCCATTATGTGTGGAATATAACATCGTTCAAATGGCCGCCACGGCTCCTCTGGGTTGAGCGCATCCGAAACCTTCAATTTCTATGACTCTGGCGCATAAATCAGGCTGAAATTGACTGATGGCATGGGTTATGTTGGCTTCGAGAAACGCTGTGGTTTTTGGCTCATTCGCATACACCTGCGACCTAAGAAAACCCCACAAGAAAAAGTCTTACGGAGTCAAATCGCACGATCTCAATGGCCAGTTCACACCACCTTCACGTGAGATGACCATGCCCTCGAATCGCTCGTACAGAATATTTAATGTGGCATAAGCTGTGTGGCACGTAGTGCCGTCCTGTTGATACCATATGTCGTTGGTTCCAGATCATCCAGTTCAGGCCAAAAGAAGTTGGTAATCATCGACCTATAGTGCTCACCGTTGACAGAGATGGCCTGGCCAACGTTGTTCTGAAAAAAATATAGACCGATGATGCCGCCAGCCGAAAATCACCAACAGTGACTTTTTAGGGATGCATTAGACGCTCTTGCGTCTCATGTGGATTGATATCGTCCCAAATTCGATAATTTTGTTGCTTCGCGTACTCATTCATCCAGAAATGGGCCTCATCGCTGAAAATTATTTTCGATGGAAATTAGGGTCTGTTGTCAGCTGTTTCAGAGCGAACGAACGTGGTTGTCTAAGGTTGTTTACATTCAGTTCCTGGGACAATTGAATTTTGCAGACTCGTCACGATGCAAAATTCGCCAAGTTGTGGTCTGCGAAAGGCCGAGTTCTTGTGAGCGACGCGAAATCGACTGCCCCGGATTCTCTTGCATACTCTCACAGACAGCAGTGTGACGTTTTCGGCAGATGTTGCGTTTTGTCGACGTACGGGTGTTGGTCGATCGTTTATTGAATTAGTGGGCTCATATTTATCCACCACATTGCGAATAAACCTATCGGTAGGACGATTGTGTCGATCATAAAAATGCCGAAGCGCGCGGTACATTGCTCGAACAGACCATGTATGTTGATAAAACAATTTGTTTGTTTGCACATATTTTTGAATGCTGGTGATTTGTCAAAACAGGCTGAATGAATGCCAACTGATTTGACAGATGTAGCTTCAAAAAGATGACCGTTATCAATTGTCAATGTTCGGAAGTCCCTGTTGGAAGACCTATATTTTGTGGCCCCTGTGATGATTTTGGGTACAGAAATATTTAGAAAAAAAATTGTAATTGAAATAAACATAAAATTTTTTTACGTGGTTTCAATACACTAGTAAACTCAAGAATCTTAGTTATTGCAATATATTACTAAAAATCTGGAATTTCGAATACCAATAATGAATTTTTCAATATAAATTCCACCATTATTAGAAAATTATTTAATTCATTGATTTTTTGATGTTCCTGTTAATAAAAAATAAGAAAAACATTCGTGCGTTACTCGCTATCAGCTGAAATTTTGGAATACAATTTTGTCATTTTTATGAAATTTATTCCTCAGGCAAGTATTTTAGTGCATTATTTTCCATAAAAATAAAATTGAAATTGATTGTTGATATTACATGCTCTGATAATTGTGTGAATTTGAATCTACTAAGGAAGAAAATTGTGTAAATTTGAATCTACTAAGGGGGAAAATTTCACATTCACTGACCCTTGAGAAGATCAAATTTACGCGGGCTTAATGCACAGATAAATGAACACTTTAATTACAAAATGTAAAAGTATAATTAACTCACTGATGACTTGCAAAAGGATGCTCACTTTCACTTCCTGAATCATCACTGTCAGGCAAATTTAATTATATTCATTTTAAGAAATTATTTATTTAGGAATACACAGGTTATGTAGACTGTAGTAAACGCAACTGTATACACTACAGGTATCCGAGCTCAGTGTGGTGTGAGAGATAGCGTAACGCCAAACCAGTGAAAAGAGAATCGTACAGTCACTTGCGCATGATGAGCGTCGCCAGGTTAGCAGTCAGTTTTACGTGCGGCTATAGATGTTTCACATCAGAAGCATTTCTTTCTGATCCTTTATTATCGGCCATGAAGAATGTTGAATAGACGTTCATATCGAATTGAAGCTCCGGATTCTTCAAAATTTTAAATTTAATACATCTCCGTTTTCTAACAATTACATAAATGACTGCTAGGCATACTCACCCGACCAAAAGATGGAGAAAGTTTTTTCAGGTTTTTCAGTATTTTTTTCAAACTGCAATCATCATCAGGATTTTTGAATTTTTATCTGGTTGTTTCTAAAGTTTTATCCATTTTTATGACCCTACTATGAACTATAATATCTCAGTGAAAACTTATTCAATTTAATCGAAATGAGTGCCATTTGACTCACTTTTGCTAACGTTACACAAATCGACTAATTCTGTAAGCATGCAAATTGTGTCCTTGGGATGCGATGCAGTCGACGGAGGCCCATTGTACCTGGTCCTGATTAGCGAAGGTTCTGTAGGTGAGAAAGTTATCGAAGTGCCTGAAAACATGGTAGTCATAAGTGAAATGTCTGTGGAGTATGGTGGGTGAGGCAGAACTTCGACGGTCATTCAGTTAAATTTTCGGACCTTTTCTGTTGACCCGTGCCTGCTACTGCTGATACAATTTTCGGAACAGTTTATCGATTTCGTCACAATAGGTCTCTGCTGTGATAGTTTGGGCCGGTTGCAGAAAGTTATGATGAATCACATTAACCGCTGACCACCATTCAGTAACCATGGTTATTTTGATGTGATTTCCCTTTTGGGAAGTGGCACCTAGGTAGTGTCCAAACAATGTTTTGAAAGTCTCCTGCTGTCGTAGAATATCCACTTTTCATCACACGTGACGATCCGATCCAAAAAAGCACCTTTTTGGTGGCGCAAAAGCAAAGAAGAACAGATCTCGAAAGGTAACAATTTCTGTCGATTGTTCAAATCGTGGGGCACCCTCTTTTCGAGCATTTTGACTTTTTCAATACGTTTTTAGCCATCAAAAACCGCATAGGAGCTGCCAAATGCCTGGTTAATTTTTCGAAATGTTTCGTCAGCGCTTTGGTTCAATTTGAATACGTAAAGAAAAATAAGATGAAAATCGTTTAACGACGTCATATATGAATGAGCGAAAAAATGAAAATTTGAGAAAACAGCATAATTGTATTGAGTACAACATTTTCTATCGATTAGTTATCGCATATAGGCTGATTCACGGTGGAGGGCACAGCTATTGACGTTTTTGTTGAACCAGACACCGGATCACTTTTAAAATTTGATGGAGAGCATATTCGGACATTCTCTACCCAATAAAAATATTTCAAAAATGCGGTGTTCTCACTTCCATTAGAAAGAAGTAGCAACTTTGATTTTTAGAATGGAACATCCTGTGTATAATATTATTTTTGAAATCTACAACAATTACCTTCAAACTTTTCTTGATATTCACGTATACCTTTCTGGTACCGTTTTCGAAATATGGATTAATTTCAATTCTTTCATTCGGAAATCACGACCTTCAAAAATGCTGATATCTTTGAGTTAAGGAATACTGTGGTACCGAAATTTGGTTTGGAGTTAGGTGGTGATACTTGGAGACTTTACACACTTCAGCGTATTCTTCATTACTTCAATACAGGGTGGTGAATACAGTTCTTTCGTTTGTTGACAGTGACTGAAAGTTGATTATTTCAAATAAAACACATATCTATGAACGAAACTCATTTTTTGTGGAGGAAAATCAGTTTTTAATCAAATCATCATGTAAGTGTTAAAAAAGGTATAATAAATTGTCTTTTCAACAGAGCAAAATCAATATGCAATTCAGTTGAGGGTTTTATTGAAGAAATATCACTAATAAAATCTGTTCTGAAAGATAACGCTTATCCAGATTCATTCATAAATTCAAGGATGAATGCAATAGAAAATAAAGAGTCGATCAAAGCCAAAACAACTCTACAAACAGCATCACAAATTCAACAACATTCAACCCAACAGTTACCGACTCAACATCCACCAACACCTTT
>WOGR01008274.1:0-11933 GCA_015342045.1 Leptinotarsa lineolata | reverse complement strand
TCATCTGACTGAATATGTAGAGATCTCTTCTAGGCATCGCGACAAGTTTTTACTATAATTTCATTTCTGTAGAGTCATAAATGAATGCGGTTAATGTGATTTGAAATTTTAGGGCACTTACATAAAAGCTTGTTTTCAAAGTTTTTTATCATTATTTTATTTTATATTTTTTAGTTTCAATCGATAGTTATCGATCAATACGAAGAGTCCTTCAACAGAAAAACTTAAGGAACGGGGAAAACTATTATTAGGATAAACTATATTCCACAGAAGTAGGTAGGTACCTACTCCTACGGCGTACCTTATAGAAGCATTAACTTGTTATATTTCTTATATTTCTTTGAAAATCTACTTCGTTAAAATCTATAGTTCTTTGTCGTATTCTACATTTTATTGCGTTTTGCATTGAATTTTAGTTTTTGAGTATATTTTATTGAATTTCGACAACCACTTGATTTTAATTTAATAATATTGCAATATTAAACATATGAGTCGTATTCAATGAATAAGCAGTCATACGTATATGAACACTCAACTACACTAATGATATAAGTGCTTACTACTGAACTTACCAAAATATGACTTGTTTATTTTGTGGAAATTCATGGTCACTTCAATAGGATGAGTGACTCGTCCTAATTGCAAATCATATCAGTTTGAAATACTTGAAGAATAGTCAGTTATGTTACAGATAAAATGATTTGCTGCACCTAATGAAAATTCAGCTGTCTTCTTAACAATAATTTTTTTTCCAAAAAAATTAATGTAAAATAGACCTTCACATTTTCCGAAAAAAAGATAGTTTCATGACGTCACTACCATTGATACAGGGGGTTACCCTTCCAAATAACGTTCCAAAATATAAAATTATTTTTGTGAAGCAGAGAAAAGTGCATAAATTATCATACGACATAACTATTCAATTAGTACTACTCATTCAAATACCTCTTCAACAAAATTCCAAGTGTAGGTTTTTCATTAAGCGCTTCCTATCTTTGAATTTGAATAAAACAAAGTGTGTGTGAAATATAGAAATTTTCTATTCATTTGAAAGACCTATTGACCCTAAAATCGATAGTGCAGAATATCTAATATAGCAAGAGTTGTGTGTCCTGTTAAAACCACATGTCGTTGGTGACCAGATCTTCCAATTCAGGCCAAAAGAATTTGATAATCATCGACCTATAGTGCTTGACAATGATGGCTTGGCCAATGTCGTTCCAAAGAAATATGGGCCGGTGATGACGCCAGCTCAAAAACCACGCAAAACAGTGTTTTTTTCGGTATGCATTGGACGCTCTTGGATCTCATTAGGATCAATTGCCAACTACTTCATAACCCATTCAGTAAACACACGTCGTTGTTTATGATCGTTCACCTCCAGTTCCTGGGTTAGTTGAATTTTGTATGAGTGCAGGCCCAAGTCACGACCCAAAATTTGCCAATTTGTGGTCTGCGAAAGGCCGAGTTTTTGTGAGCGACGCGAAATCGAACGCCTTGGATTCTTTCGAACACTCTCACAGACAGCGGCGATGTTTTCAGCAGATCTCGTGTTTCGTCAACGTACGATTATTGGTTGATCGTTTGCTGAATCAGTGGACTCAAATTTATTTATCAAATTTAGGACGATTATGGTGACCGTAAAATGGACGAAGCGCGCGGTACGTTGCCCGAACAGAACACTCATTTTGATGATAGTATATTACATACCTAGGGAGAAAAGTTCGGGATTTTCACTTGCGGAATCTTGACGAAATCGCTGTTGGACATGCCATACTTTTCACCCGTGATACGTATACGATGTTTTCTCACTGCGGCATAAAATGTTCAATCCTTTTAACAGCACGTGAGGGTCCAGGGGAAAAACCCCGGTGGGGTCCAGAGGCGTCACGTTTTTCAAGTTGTCATAGACAGTTTGATAAACAGTTTATCGCTAGGTTATCGAGAGAAAAAGTCGCTAGGTTAACGAGAGGAAAAATAAGTAATGAGCATTCACGTTAGTATTATCTAACCAGGAGAGAACGAGGTATTTTTGTCCCGCATACAGGAGCCGCAGTGAGAAAAATATTTTTTCACGTGTTGTTGATTGCTATATTCATTCATGGTGATTTGGCAAAACAGACTGAATAAATGACAACTAATTTGACAGACGTAACTTCAACAAAATGGCCGTTATCAATTGTCAAAGTTCGGATGTCCATCAAATCGACCTCATAAACTAGTTGGCACAATCGCATGCACAGTCAGAACACTAAGAATACAGGAAGAAGAATGAAATCAAATTATGCAATCCCAATAAGTTTTACGATGTTGTCAAGCTCATATCAAATGTTGAAGATGAAACGACCATTGTCTTTACTCGAATTGGAAAAAACTGCTGACAAAAAATTGTACGAAATATGAAACGAGGTACTATTATGTAGTTTTCATATATGTGGCTATCCCAATATCGGTTAAAAGGTCCATTGTGTCCAAAAACTGCACATTTGCTTTTGATCGCTTTCAAAGCGATCTGCTGTTCTTCAAATCAAACCGCGAAGACGCATTCGATGCTGTAACCAGTTCCCTATCTCAAATATCGTGATCATATTTTAATAAAGCGTGTTTTATGCGGTTGTTATTCGGAGTTCCCGGCCCCAGGCGGCATGAGCGTTGGCTTTCCACTCTCTTTCCACTCTTTTCGGGGTGGATAAAGCGGCACGGGGAAACGTCTAAAGCGGCCGAGTAAGTTAGATGTCAATTCCTTCGACATTAGTTCAAAGAAACGACAGAACACTGGGGAAATATGTTTACGAAAGTGTTGAAGGAATGAAACCCCGCGTTAACATCACGTTATTGTGGCTCAGGAGAAATTCAAATGCTAACACCGTTCAATATTTATCATAGCGCGACCGGTTTTTTCTTTCGTTTCCAGTGTCGTTTTCGCGTGTCGAACCTTATGAATAAATGCGGGAATTCTGCCAAGTGAAGCCAAAGAGAATAGAAATTCATCTGATCACGAGAATTTTGTGGATATAATAAGGAACTGAAATTTTAAATATTGTTAGACGATTTTCTCATTAACAATCATTGTTCAACTACGGTTAGGACCGTTTTCATATCGAAAGCTTCGTCATAATGGATTGTCATCTGCTTATTTTTATTTCAAACAGATCAAGTTTATCGAAACTTTGCCACTTCACCCAAATAATCTCACCAGATTCCACCATTTTATCAGAATTCACAATCGATCTATACCTTTTGACAAGCAAAGATTCGATAGTCGCTAAACAATATCTGCCATTCGTTTCTATAAGTTCTCTTTCAAAATCGTAGTTTCTGTTTATTTGAAGTTTTATATCTTCTAAACGAGTATATAGAACTATTTTCAAAAACGAAGGAGTAATGAAAATGGAATATATGGATATCACTAGATCCTCAATCTTATTCGAATGAATTTGGAAAATGATACCATTTGAGGTTTGAATGTTTTTACAAAGCTTTCGAGACAAAAATAAATTTCCCCCACAAATAAATTTATTTCTGGTTATTCGCAAAATAATTCTCACCTGGCAGTGTGGTTTAGATGGCTTACTCAACGTTTTATGAATTTCCGTAGCTTTCTGAAAATGAAGACGTTCTTGGCACAGGTAAAACCACAGAAGATGAAGCCAGAATCGTCCTGAAGAATCTGATCGAAATGAATTGAATGCTCACACAAGGGACCTCAATCTTTCAAAAAGATGCTTTAGGTTACTTGCTTTTTAGCTAGCAGAAAAATATCTTGCTTCTTGAACAAAAATAACAATTTACTGTCAACAAAACCAAATATTTCTCCATTCTTCTACCCTAACAACAACATTGTATACTGTCAAGAAGTTAGAGTTCAACTGTTGAAAATGGGCCTTTCTGAGTATTCAACAGGTGAATGGCATTTCAACATTGCAGAGCAGAACTAGAGATGCTCACTGGGGTAGAAGAGACCGGTCAGTAAGGACGAACATGACCGATTGTTTTGCCTCTCATTTCCCAAAAAAATTGTTTCATCACGAATGAAACTTAAGTTTCTGAAGTAGCTTGGTAAGGCTGTCCAATACATAGGAAGTTAATTAACTGGACTCAGTAATGAAAAATTGATGAAGGGGACTTTGAAAGCCCCCGATATAGAAACTCATGAAGAAGCCGAATTATGAATTCAAATATGAATTTGTATATGTAATACTCAGAAAAATGAATTCACTATGATTTTGAATTGTTATTTTTTCTTATACCCAAGCACTTACTTCAAAAGCATAGTATCTCCAATGTGATATGATAGATAGAATAGGAATATTCTTAACATCCGATATGGCAGCTCAAGGAAGAGAACTGACATAATTTCCGAAACTAGCATATTAAAATAAAGAAAAAACAGGTCTGAATTCCTGTCCAGTAAAAACATGTGTGACCCTGTGTTATACATGATCAGCATTTCATAACTTTTATCGACTTGGAATGAAGATAAATATACATTATGTTCTTCCTATTTATTTCAATGAACAAATTGTCAATCACTTGATTGGTTTGGTTTTGTCATTTGACAGATGTTCATGGTATCAATTGACATATTTGGAACACGTAAGCTGGCAAATACTAACGGTATGGTCCAGAAATAACTAAAATGCTAGTTATGCGTTCAAAAACTAACTTTTACTGTCATATTCATGGAAAATTCGTGAAATTAGAAAGAAAGATGGTTTCCTGAAAATCGGTGGACCAAACCTCAACCAAGTTAGTGGAATATATTTTGTGATCGCCAAACATCAAATGGCATATTGAATATGACAAAATAATCAAATATGAATCAAATATTAGAGTGACTGAAATAATCTTATTTTGCTTCGGTATAGAAATCGGCAAATTTATATTTTGGGGTTCAAAACAAGCAGTCCTCTTTCAATAAAATCATTTTTCTCGTCGCAATTCAAATAGGCTTTCTAAAAATTTCAGCAAATTTGCGAATAACGTCAATTACAGAAATGATAAATCACTTCAATCTATGAATAAATACTCATTTTTGAACTTGGCAATGGAAAATAACCACTATTTCATAGTTTTTTATAAGACCGCTGTCATAATTTCCGTTTACTTTCGAACAATAGTCTAAATCTGTCAAATTAGACATTGACAGAATTGAAATGACAACTCGGATGACGTCACGTTTGAGTGATTGATAAACTGTCAACCAACTCATCCCCTACCACTCTGGGATGAATTAAATATGGACAGTGAATCACAAAAACTTCGAATGAAAACAATTCCGGGACGGGTTTTGTCGAAAATAAATTCTCCGAACCCCACGGAAACGTCCTTTTTCCCTTATATAAGGAGGCGAAACATAGCCGGCAATATCCAGACAGCGCAGGCAATAATATTCAAACATGATTAGTCCTTTCGCAAGCGGATGCAAATCTTCTAATGCCTGATTATTTATGGAGCAATTCAAAGTCATAATTTAAATACTAAGTGTTATTGTTAATATCAGAGGCGAGCGCCGATTATGTCAGTGAGGTGGGGGTTGTAAGGGATGGTGGGGTTCGGCGGGGGGTGGCGTCGACCGCGATCCAGGCGGCTATGGTCATTAGCACGCCCGGACCTACAAGAATGGCCGCTAGATGTGTGCTTATCCCACATATAAATCATTACAATATGCAATATAATTCCGAAGGTCTATCTGCTTTTTCGCAGGCAGATGCTCTTTATATGCCGCAGGGTAACGTGTCTTTTAGACCTGAAGGACTCGAAGGGGGTGAGTTTGGTATCGATCACAATATCTTTTTGGGTTATTATGAATCCTGTATTGATCATATCGAGAATATCGGTATGATTCAATTTGATTTTTCTGTACATTTTTTTATCAGAAATGAGAGTTCTGTAAATTTTCAAGGAGTTAGAATGAAGATTTTTTGGTCAAGCTTTTTTTTTATTCAGTTACTTGGGAGCTGTCTAACTTGTCCATTTCTTCCTAGTCTCCAATAAGCCTCTTGAGCTTATTGCGTTTATTCTCCCAACTTTTCATGACATCCATTCCATCAGTCTCGTAACCTGTACTAGTTTGTACAGGTTTCGTGTTGGATGTTTGTCATATTCTCCTGGAGATAATTTTATATGTCCATATATTGCTTGCCTCCTGTGATTCAGTGCCTCACATTCGCATAGGATTGTAGTGCTGTCTCTATCCCTTCGTTGCATAATCTGCAGCTGAGGTCGCCGTTGTACATCCCTATTTTGTTCAGGTATCCTCTAAACGGACAGTGTCTGGTTGGTAGCCCTGTAATTGTTCTGAGTCGATCCCTACTGTATTGAAGTAGTTCTTCGGTTCTTTTCTCGGACGGTTCCCCAATGAAGGTTTTACTGTATTTGTTGCCAGGTACTTTTGTCCAGTACTCTGTATGCTTCTCATTGATCCATGTTCTGATCTGGTTTCGTGCCAAAGATTTTGGTACCCCCAGAGCTGGTTCCGATTTTTTAGATTCAGATGAGTTTACAGAGAGACGGTATTTAATTGATTCAGTTATCAGTGCAGTTATCAGTGAATTCTCATCAAAATCTAAATACAACTGTGTATCGTCGGCGTAACAATGAATGGAAGTATGAAGGAGGCACTGTGGGAACTGAAAAGTAAATGAAACAAAGAGAAGTGGGGCTAAAATCGATCTTTGAGGGACCCCATTATTCATTTTAAGGGTAGTAGATTTTCTGTTATCGAGTATAACACACTGAGAACGATTATCAGGTAATTTTCAAGCAAAGTTACCACGCTAGTGTCAAAACCCAGGTACTTCAGTATTGCCAGAAGTAGGGAGTGATTAATGCTATCGAATGCTTTAGAGTAGTCCAGCAATACTAAAAGACATAGTTTGTTGTTGTCTACAGAACAATATCTACAACTTTTAAAAGAGCTGTTTGGCAGCTGTGGTTTGCCCTGAACCCTGATTGACAGGTTAGTAATATGTTAAAATCATTCAAGAAGTTACGCATCTGCAAGTTCAAAATTTTTTCGAATGCTTTAGATATGGCACACAAAATACAAATCGGGCGGAGGGCAGTCAGATTCTCTGCATTGCTTATTTTAGCTAGTGGAAGAACATGCGAATGTTCCAGATTGTTGAATAAGTATGTTTTTCAATACATTCATTGAATAACTGGCATATGTGGGGTAAAATAATCGGAAAACAATATAATAACATTTGTATGCTGATATTATCAGGTCCAACAGCATTAGATTTCATACCTAACAGAATGGTGTAAATTTCATTCTCGTTGGTTTTATGAAAATTGAATTTTTGGTTATTCAGCTCTGAATACAATAAAATTACTTATTATGTCAAAATTAGGCATAAAGGTACTATTAGCAATATTGCCTAAAAAACTGTTGATTTTCTCAACATCTGAGAGGTGTTCAGGAATTGACTTTTGACGTTTTTTATTATAAACATTGAGCTCAGCTAGTTCCTTCCATAATTGTTAACTTTTCAATAAGCAATAGTTAAGATATGCCTTCTTCTCGAATTTAACCGTTCGATTTGTGAGATTCCCCATTTCTTTGTAATATAACTAGTGATGAGGTGACTTGGTTTTTTTTGAATCTAGTAAGAGCATTATCTCTGAGTTTGAACATAAGTTTAAGGTTATCTGTGATCCAAGGTGATTTTTTCTAGATATTTTGACAGTTTTGACCGGTAAATATTTGTCAAAAACTTCAAGAAGTAACTTATTCGTCGGTGTTATTGGAACTATAAATTGTAGTTGTTGTTGTAAAATTGTCCGTTCCGTTAACCAGCTGACGAAGGTCAACCCTCAAAAGTCGAAACTTGTGCAAGCAGTAGATTAACGAGGCATCACCTTTTAACGTGTAGTTACCCAGTACGGTAAATAAATATGTTGAAAATCAGTATCACTAAAGTCAGAATAAAATGATTCTAGATCCAATTTTCTGAAATCTCTAAAAGTGTAAATGAAACTGTTATCTTTTATATTTGCGATATCTGACTTGCATGATACAAAAAAGTGATCCGAGAACAAGCTGCAATCGACTGTAGTACACTCGTAGCTCTTGGTGGAATCAAATGTGCCAAGTCACTTGAATGCTTCCCGTGAAATTATCTATAGAAGAGAGACAAATCTCCAACCTTTCTCTGATGTTCCAGACTATCAAGATTGCAAGTGATGTTCCCGTCTCCAATCGGGCGGATGGCTGTTTTTTTGGTTAGAATCCAGCAGCTTCGAGGTATACTTAGGGGCGGAGCTCCGTACATGAGAACAATACTCCAGCGACATGATTGTGCCGAGGCATATTGGTGTCCATTGTGACCCCCAACAAACTTATCGAAGGAGAAAGCGGAATAATCTGTCCTGACATTATTATATCTGGTTCGGAGACATTTATCTTTCTGGGGGAAACCGATGTCTGGGTTTTTGTGGCATGGAAATGAACCTGGTTACTTTCACCCCTATTCGAAATCACTTTCAAATCCTCATTAAAATGTGCATCCGCATCCGATGTCCTGGAATCCAAATGGAATGACGACACAAGTGTGCTGTCGTCAGCAAAGCAATATATTAGGTTCTTGGTTTTTTTCCAATAAGTCGTTGATATACAATGAAAAGTGGGTTGGAGACAATATAGGTCCCTAAGGAGCACCAGCGTTGATGGTGAAAGTATGCGAGATATATCCATCGACGGTCACTTGCAGGGAACTTTCTTTCAGGACTTACTCCTGAAGAACATATTGTATAGATAAACTCGTGTTGAGGGTTTGTAAACTGTTGAATGAAATCTCACAATGAAGTGTCAAGTACTTGAATATGTACTACAGACTTTTCCCTAGATATATAGATGACAATATACCATTTCTTCCAAATGAAATACAACATGTATTTTTATAATACACTGAAATTATATCAAGCGTTTGCTCCCATGTTATAGAAAACAACTAGGAGTAACTTTTAATTGCTTATAGTCATGCCAGTGGAACTCATATGAAATAAAATCTTCGATATTAGAAATATGATCAGTTTTAGTCATCGTGTCAATTTGGTTAGCTGAATGGTAGTAGAGAGACAATTCTTCAACTCTGCTGTGGAAAAAGTGTTTTCGTTAGATTCATTTTACACCAGAGCTTCCAATTATATCTTTTAATCTAATCTCCAATACTTTAGGTTTATTTTATTTAAGCCCACTGCTCACAGATGACTCTCTGATCACTCGTAAAAATATAACCCCCTTAATTTAAATAATATTCCTCTTGGCTGGGATTTAATGAAATAAGTGAATGAATGTCATTACGATGTCATTGATGACATCAGTAGATCAAACTTATTCCGTGACATAAAAATCGTGATTTATGAATGAATTGTGTGCTGTTTTCTTAAAATATTATCCGGATGGGTACTGAAGAGCCCTAAGGCAAGTGTCTCAGGGCGAAACATCGGTGTATACCAGTGAGGATGGCTGAATTTCATGAAAGTGAAAAACTTTTACGTTGCATTTAGTATTTTGTGTAGAAATCCTGTGAATGATATCTGATTCGAATCTATAACGAATGTTTGAAATATAAACTGGGTAGAAAAAGTGTTTTTGTATAATTCAGTGTTCATATAAAAGTATTTGTTTCGAAGGATTTTTTTCTTCCGTGTACTACAATGTTTATATAAAAGTAGCTGTTTCAGAAGCACTTTTTCTTTCATTTTGTGACTAAAATTTACTTCTTTGCATGATCTACATATCTATGTTTAGAGTTACTTTCTATAAAAATGATTGCTTCCTTCCTTCCTTTGGAAGATTCCCACATTTTTTTTGTATCAAGATGGAGTAGTAGAAAGCCAAAAACTTTTTTCCAAAAAATTAATCACTCCTGAAAATATAACCCCTTCAATTTAAAATAGTAGTCCTCCACTATTTGGAAAATCTAAGTGTCAGCAATTACATAAGTGCACTTATCTGTCTATTTGTTTCAACTAAATATTTCAGGTGTTAACTTACGGATTATTTAAACTTTTTCAAAAAAAGTCAGATGGTTTTACTTTATTAACTATTACTTGTCAATTGTAATTGTCTACTGTAGATTCAAAATCTATGTATTTGTAAATATATTATAGAAATTTGTGAATTTTAAATATCAAAGCTTACTCAAATCCGATTTGTTTCTGTTGATAAAACAATTTAAAAATATCCAGTTTATGCGTGCTATCAGCATGGCCTATAAAATACGTGATGTACAAGAGTCCGTTGAATTGATTATCTGCATCATATACATCGTTTCCAGAGAACGCAAACACATCAAACATATATCGATCCCGTGCACACACATCAATGTGTCAGGCAAGACTCTATTGCGCGTAAATATTGACACTATTAATCAGTCATCGCTTGGTCATGATGGACAACTTGACTTTTAACAAATAATCTTCGGAACTGAAAGCGTGTTTGGATGTCTGTTGAGCCACTTGGGACTCATTCCATCGATAAGATCATAAATAAGTCACGAGAAAGCGAATTTATTGGAAATAATCGACTTTCTAAATAAATCTGGGTGTTTTATAAATACCATAAAATATAATTCATTTAAACGCTTTCAATAAATATGGTTATTTACGATGACGGATTCCATAATTTACGGATTTCAAGTCTTGATTCTTTCGTTAATATTTACATTCGGGTTGATGAAGCACAGACAATTTCCCATCCGGTTGAACGAAAGCAGAAGCTCGATTGGGTGTTGCTTTATTATGCGTTGAAGACGATATTGATAGGATATTTTTCTAAAACAAAATTTATGTAGACAGTGATGTTTTTACCCATGATGGTGGAAAGTGAGAACAGAGGAATAAAGGTTGATGATCGAACGCATTTTTAAAAATTCGAACCTTTGGCAATTTTAATACATAATCATATGATGCTTTGGGTGAGAGTGAACTTTGTTCAGCTGTGATAATAGACCTTGCTGAAACACTCGAAACAGTTGATCACCAAATTCACTATCAGCCTTGGAGAAAATAGGATTTAGAGATAGAAATCGCAACCTATTCAGAACTCACATGCTTGGTAGAAAACAATGTGTCAAATTGAAATACCAAATAATTGAATATGGTGTACCACGAGGGGCCGTTTTGAGACCAATTCTGTTTTCTGTATATATAAAGAAGGGTAAGCAATATTTTATAGAGGTGACAATCGGTATGAACTTAAAATCACAGTGAGAATTGGATATATTGATTCAACCACAGATTGCTCTGGATAAATTTCAGAAAACAACTTACCTTTTTCCAACTAGAAACCATCTGTAATGAGTATGAATGAATACTGGCATATCCTTGAAAGAACTAAATATGAACAAGATTACGATCAATTAATTACTCATTAGTGTGAAGCAGTGATATGTATTTGAGAATTGTGAATGTGACACAGATGATAAATACAGTATGAAAAATATGAAGGAACAGACAACATAAAATCATAAAAATGTGTGTGTGTGATTTTGATAGTGACTTTTTTCTATGACTAATGAAATACACGTCAATTATGTGAGCGTTTCCAGTTGGGTACCTGGGCAAAATGATCCATAACTCACACTTTCCAACCAATCGTAGTTAACCAGAAACTTGTCTCACTACCTTCGAGACCAATCACTGTTGAACAAATTGATAATGTGACAATTATTCCAAATCGCAAGTAACCCTCGAACATTTCCTATCCCAAATTATATTCTCAAATAAACTCAATTATTAAACTGTTTGTTTTAAAATATATAACTTCTGATAGAAAACAAGAATGAAAACTCAGAATGAAAAAGTGAAACGAGCTCAACTCGACAAAAATGTGTAAAGTAGCAAAACATTTTATATTTTTCAAAAATTTACCACTCGAGAGTAGTTAACAACAAAATAAGCTTTATGTCACATTGAATTGTAAT
>WOGR01008273.1:0-11934 GCA_015342045.1 Leptinotarsa lineolata | reverse complement strand
AAGCACAGCTCAGAAGTTTTCTCAAAAAGTAGAAACATAATATATATCGATATGACCAAGAAAGATAAATAGATATATGTCATTCAAAACAGAACGTTACTATAAGATAGATAAGAGAAAGTAATTAACGATGAGTTAAAGATAAAAACATTGTGTCCAGCGTTGAAGAAAAAAACATGGCGTCTAGCATTAAAGAAAAAAACATGGCGTCCACCGTTAAAGAAAAAACATGGCGTCCAGCATTAAAGAAAAAAACATGGCGGCTAAGCGAAAAAACAAGGCGGCGGTAGTCAGTGTAGCGTCAAAGAAAAAAACATGGCGTCCAGCATGAAAGAAAAAAACATGGCTACCATGAGGGTATACAGGGCGTGACAAAATCATTTGAGTAGAAAAACATGACGTCAAATGTGTACAGGGTGTTTCAAAAACATATCATTTGAGAAAAAATTGTTGGTTCAACGAGACTCTAGCGTTTCAACGTGCGATCCTTATGAGGAACGTTCGTTTTCGTGTTTGACATGTCATTTGTCAAATGATAGGCGGAAAATGGGGGAATAGGGGGGAAGAAATCACGCGGCATTGGGGAGGTGGGTAGTATTATTATTTTAAAGTATGTAAATATCGTTGAACAATTTAAATATTCAGTGGTAAAATGTCATCTGAAGAATACAAACGGAAAGTTGAAGAGTATTGTAAACGTGTGGAGAAAGGCATTCAAGACAGAATGCTCAATCGAAAAGTACCTCTAACGAGATATCCATTGCGAAAAATTCAACCTCACAGGTTAGATAATGTTGCCGCCAATGGTGAAAATGAATTTCGTGCTTGTAACTGCAATAATGAATAACGTTTTGTATGTAAACCTACCAAAGGGTAGGTTTACATACAAAACGGCAATATACATGGCAATATGTGTAAAGCACAATAATTTTGGTCATGGATGCAATAGAACACAATGGAAAATAATGAGTTCAACATATGTCAATGACGACCAGTTGGCAGTTTTTGTGAGCAAAATTCCGAAGAATACCCCCTTGAAATATAAACTGAGGCAGATATTTCAAGATCTTCGTGAAGTAGATACGAAAATGGTGGAATTTGTTCCAGAACATGCAGCGCTAAAGAAATCGCAAATGGAATTTGAGCTTTAGAATTTTCATTATGGTATGTACGATATTAGTATGTATTTTGATCAGAGTTGTACAAGTAATAATTATGGAATTTAATAAGAAATGGCCGATTTGGGTCAAATAGTAAACAATTGAATATTCACACAATTTTCGTTTTATTCCAAGTCAATGAAAATATATTAAACAGTTTCGCATATTTTATTGTAATCACGTATTATTGATAAAGCCATAAACATTAAATGCGATAAGCTACTTGACACCGAGTCGAGGAGGAAATGTGATAAGAGACAGGATATGTGCCAACGGTTTTTCTGTTATCTGCATGGGAACGTTTATTTATTGTGCAATTCCATATCAAATTTTCTAGAATGTTCTTTTGTTATCACGTTAGAGTAATAAACAATCGTGGGCGCATGAAAAGCTTCAGTTTTTGATTGACGTAGCAGCAGTGAAGGTTGTGTAGTTCTTTTGTGTGTGTGTGCACATAATCAGATGTAAGTACAATATTTCTCTTTAAAATCTATGTGTAATCGTGTATTTTATTGCCGAAAATCAGTGAAGTGAATTTAATTGAAAAATTTTCAAAATTTTCATTCCGAAACCAAATATTTAGTTTTTTCAATATTTTGCTACGTACTACAAATATAATTTTGAGTGTTATTTTTCGTAAATGATTTTTCAAAGAAGTTTGTCAAAAGTTTTGTTCGAATTTTGTGTTTAAGTGTTCGTGTAAACAAAAAAATTCATTTCCATTCCGAAACCAAATATTTCGTTTTTTCTACGTACTACAAATATAATTTTGAGTGTTATTTTTTGCAAATAATTTTTCAAAGAAGTTTGTCAAAAGTTTTGTTCAAGTTTTGTGTTTAAGTGTTTGTGTAAACAGAAAAATTCATTTTCATTCTGAAACCAAATATTTCGTTTTTTCTACGTAGGTACTACAAATATAATTTTGAGTGTTATTTTTTTTATTTAATAATTTTCAAAAGAGTTTCCAGAATTTTTGTTCAAAATTTTGTACTTTAGTAACTGCGCAATCAAAAAATTCCATTTTCCAATTCGAAATATGTCGTTTTCCAAGATGTTTCTACGTGAATTTTGAGTGTTATTTTATATAAATGATTTTCAAAAAAGTTTTCAGAATTTTTGTTCATAATTGCATACTTTAGTGATTGTTCAAACAAAAAATTTCATTTTTTTGTTTTAGATGGATTTTAGTAAAATTAACGCCATCTCTCGTGTAGAGAAAAAACCTGTTGAGAAACTGCAGCATCTTCAGTTAGGAGTGCCACATCGAATATTGTCAGCCAAAGTAGTATCGAGTAAATTTGGAAAGGCAGGACTTATAGAGCTAGAGAAGAATATCGTGTTCTACCATTTATTTCACATTTCCAAGGAGGAAAATACGCCCTCGTTTTTAAAGGTGTAATAGACGTAGGCAAAGCCAACCTTGCAACATCATTCGTGATTGTAGAAATTTGAGGTTAGTATTGTTGTTTTCAATTTGTTTTTACTTTGTGAGTAATGTGATTTAAAATTAATTTATGTTTCTTGATTTCCAGCTAATGATATACCCGTTCTCCGTAGCGCAACAGAAACTTTTTTTCGAACTTCACTTTGACAAACATCTTCGTTCACAACTATACCGCATTTCACCAAGGTTCTCTTTGCGAGTTGTTCCTGTGCAGTTCCATCTACCTTCAAGTTTCCATTTGCAGCATTCAGCAAACATCCATTTGCCGCGGGAAAAAAATATTTTTTGTAAGTTGAAAATGACATTCTCAAATACTTTATCGCAAATTGATAAATTGCTTAACGTAATCAAAGAAAATTATACAAGTTCCATTGCACGAACATCATTGAATTTGATTAGTAGACATATTAGAAAATGTGAATTGGCAATGAAAAAAATTGAATTCTCAGTGGAGAAAAAGGAGAAAATTATAGGCAAAATTGGGGAATTGAAACGTATTAGATGCATAATAAAAGTTATGAAAAATGATAGATATATTGGATCAGGTTCAAAACGAAGCAGCAGAGTTAAATGGGAAAATTTTAGGATTGGGAAAAATCTTGAGGTTTGGTTAGAATTCAGATATTGTCGGTAGAGACAACTGCTTCGGTGGACCGAATTTCTATAGCTAGTGCCTGTAATTCTGGGTCACGTATGAAGTACTAATCTGAAAATTATAGGCTTGAGCTGTGCCAAGGTGAAGTTGAGACGAATTGTAATTCAAGACGTAGGTGTTTAAGTAGTGTAAACTCAAGAGTGTAAATAACTCACATTCGTATAGATAATATTGTAGAATCTCGTGAAGTATTGATCTGAAAATTATCAACTCAAGCTGTACCAAGGCGAATTGGATAAATATAACAATTGACAGAAATTCTCACTATTACAGCAAAATATGACCTCAAATTTTCTTTTTGAAACCTCATTTGAACTCTTGAGGCCGCGTCGAAATGTAAAGTTAAGGACCTTGTTATAGGCTTATGCCTCTTCAGGGTACACAAGTGATAAGAAATAAGAGTTCAGAAAGTGAATTTTCGTTTCTTGTAACTATCCAATGGAATTAAAGATCTGAATATTGTGCAATATTGTATTCTATGTGACGCGGAAAATAAGAAATGATGAATGAAAAAGCAGTTATTATTCAGATCTATTTTATGTAGGGAAAATTGAAAGAGTGAAATTGAATTACAGAATACATATTTGGAAAAAAGATGCAAGGATTAGGAAAAATCTCAAAGGTGATAATATATACAGGTTATACGTAATACAGACGATATCTATACCCTGTGACAATATGCCTTGGGTACCGGTAACCTCAGTTGATTCACAGTACCGCTGGCCTCATAGAAGTAGTCGTGCATAGCGCAGCTGCGAGAGAGAAGTATTCATGCGTATTTGGAGGCATTTCTTCCATTAGGGGTTGTCGGTAAACTGAAGGTGACACCCATGCTTTTTGGTGATAACGAACGTAGATTTTTACTACTCATTACCTGCCGAGTTGTCTCTTGTCAATGTACCCACACATTCTGGAATAAATTGTGAAAACGCTTGCTTTTGTGATTTTTGTTGCTGACTACGTCCCAGCCGAACTTATTAGCTTCCCCTTGAGCCCCCTATTCTGCTACATTTTGGCACACAACGTGGAACTGGAGTCTGCAACAATGCCATTGCGACATACGCCAAACGCCCAATATGATTTACGAAGCAAATCACAGAATCGGAATCGATATCACAAGGGACCCTCATCTATTCTCTACGTCCCAGCAAAGAATGCTTCGGTTCAAGAAATTCCTTCCGTTGGCGAAATTGTGACTTATATCACGGCGACTGCCTCAGGTTCAGCTGACCAAATGGAAACAACGAAAAACAGGTTGGACATTCGAGGAACACCAGGTATGAGTAATTTACGTAATAACTTTATGGAGCCGCAAACAAGAAGAGCACTGTTCAACGAAGTTGGGGATAGACGAAACAGCATGCCGTTGGCCTTGTTCAATAATAATGCGGGCATGTTTTCTGCACCGCCGCTTGTAAATTTCAGTTTGCTTGATATGCTTCCTAATTGTGCTTCTGCATCAGCTACAGTTCTTTCCACCAACTTTGATGTCAGTAATACAGATAATTCTAGGTTGAATGATGAATATCGAAATCATGTATATTTTGCTTTCGAAAGTTCTTGTAGAAATTTAAATGGGCAAAATAATAATTTTGTGAACGATGAAAACCTAGCAGGAGCCAATCTACCTTGTCAACAGCCGTTACCGTGCTTTCAGCCACATGCCCCAGCAAGATATGCAAATTTTATTTGAATAAGGGCAATAGATATTTTTTGCCAATTTTTGATATGGAAGGAATACATCCAGTATTGTTTATTATTAAACTAGAACAAGCTGTTGTACATTTGAACATATCGTCTGCACAAGTTACCTTTTGGTGTAATAATTTGTTTCAAAAACAGAGCCGAATTTGGGCAGATGCTTTGTTAGATTCGTATGGTAATTTTTTTGATTCAAAAAATGCTTTTCTCGAACATTTTTGGGGTCCATCACAGCAAGTACAGTTGCATATGCACTTAGAAACAAGCCGCTATTGCCAGAGAAATGGGTCATACATAGATTATTTTCTGTCACTGTTTTCCCAAAGAAAATATTTAGAACCACCTTATCTGAAGCAGATGCTTATTTCCGTGATAGAAAGACACTTTCCACCTCAGATAGCGTCGGCTTTGATAGGTACGCAAACCCTGCAGGGCGCAATTGCACGATTGCGCCAGGCAGATTATATAACAAGTTCCCATCAGCACTTAGAGCCACGCTATGAGAGAGACACCTTCCGGAAAGACTTTCCTCGAGAGTATCGTAATGATAGTAATAACATAAAATTTCGGAATGACCCACAGAAGCGAAATGTGAGTCTGTGCACACTTGAACCGCATAACTTAGATGATATCGATTCGGAAAACTTATGATAAGTCATTGATGTGGTCCGGCGGTGAATATTTTGGAACGGAACAGAAAAATAGATGAGTGTAGTAATTCTTATCCAGTAGAAAACCTACTCAAAAAAGAATGTGATTTTCCACATCAAAAACTGAAATTCAGATCTCCATTAATTAAAATAATCATAGGTAATTTAGAATTTCCTGCTCTCGTCGATACCGGTAGCGAAATCTGTTGTCTTTCATGGGAAACATACGAATAAATTTCTGCTGCTGTTGAAAACTTAACTTTTTTTAACGTCAGCGGTATTCGTATCTCTGAAGCATTCAATTCAAGGCAAAAAATGGTTCTGAAACAAGTTTTTGTGCCGCTCGCACTGAATGACTTCCATTATCAGTTTTAATTTTTAGTGATTCAGGAACTTATTCATCCGGTTATTATCGGAATCGATCTTTTGAGAATTTGCCATGCAAAAATTGATTTAGAATGCGAGAAAATTTTTCTGCGATAGAATGATTCGGTTTTTGAAGTTGGCGAGCTGACATTCAGTCACGAATACGCTACGGAAACTTTAAGCCCTATTAGGATTCACGCAGTCAATTCGTCGCAACCTGTTACACGAATATTGAATACAGAGTGTTCTTCGGATATTAAGTCCTTGTTGGAAACAATCGAATTATCTTCTGATCAGGCTGTTGTTTTCAAAGCTATCTTGCAAAAACACGAACAGCTGTTTTCGGACAAACCTGATCTAACGTACGAGTTTCAGCATACAATAAATTCAAAAAACCCTAAGCCTTTTGATATCAAGCCGTAACCTATCCCAATCGCTCACAGAGCGGCCTTACAAGCGGAAATAGATAAAATGGCGTAGTGGCGAATAATTGAAAGGTGCTGTATTTCCTACGCGAGCCCGTTGATGACAACTGTCAAAAAAGACGGCACGGTGCGTTTGTGTTTAGATGCGCGTCACTTGAATAATGTGATGAAAAACGACTTAGAGATGCCTCGGAAAATCGAAGACATTATGAAAAACATCAATAACGTCCAATTTTTGTCTAGTATAGATTTAACCTGCGCATATTGGCAGATATCTATAAAACCAGAGCATCGCCGCTATACGGGTTTCCGTTTTGGCACGAAAAGCTATGTTTTCAAAGTTTTGCCTTATGGGTTGAAAACGGCTGTAGCCAGTTTCACAAGGTGTATGGATAAGGTTTTGGGCCCATTTTCTAAGTCTTTCGTTCATGTATACCTGGACGATTTATTAGTTACATCCAGCTCTTTCGAAGAACATACTCGTCACTTAGATGCCCTTTTTTATTGACTTCGAGAGGCGGGTTTCACGGTCAAATTGAAAAAATGTTGTTTCTTCAGAAAATAAATGAAATTTCTTGGTTATTTAATCAATGCAACCGGTAAACGGTCAGACCCGACACAAGTCCAAACCATCAGAGATTTTCCTGAACCCCAAAACGTAAAACAATTACAAGCTTTCTTGGCTCTTTACAACTACGACCGTGCTTCCTGTGAGGATTTTTCCACGGTGGCCGAACCCTTCACGTCCTTATTGCGAAAAAAATAAATGAATGGGAGTGGGTACAGGTTCACAAAGATTTGTTTAACAAGTTGAAAGAGTTAATCTGTCGCGGAGTATTGCTTTCTCATCCGGACTATGAACAGAATTTTTTTGTCCAGAGCGATGCCAGTGATGTGGCGGTTGCAGCCGTATCATTTCAAATAGTTGAGGGAAAAAACGTACTGTGGCTTACGCGAGCCGTTTGTTATTAGACAGAAAACGCAGGTACTCGATTCCGGAAAGCGCTTTTCTATCTAAACACCTGTCATCTCTTATCGCCGCGCATCACGCGTTAGATACTTGCCCTGCAAGAATTTCCATTTGCAGTCAAGTATATTCCTGAAAAGGAAAACTTCTTACTTGACGTCTTGTCTCGGCACCCCCCACTTAGGCCACCTTTGCCTTCAGATGGATGTTTCCGAGTATTGGCCATGTGTAAAGCCTCTAAAAAATTCGACCTCTTGATGAAGGATATGAGAGAAGCCCAACGTAATGATTCTTGGTTATCTGCTAAGTTGGAGGAAATCCAAAAGGACTCTTCCGGCCGTTTCTTTCTCCGAGAGGAACTGTTATTTATCCAGAATCAGGAGAGTAATTTGTTATGCTTTTCCTTGGCCAAACTAACTGATTTCGTTAATTATTATCACGAATATTATGGTCATTTTGGTGTTTATAAAACTTGGTGCTCTTTGAAAGCAGATTTTTGTTTAACCAACCTTCTTGCTCACGTTGAACGTATTATAAAAGGCTGCGAAGTATGTCAAAAAGTCAAGATTACAGTATTGCCTAGGCCTGCTTCAGAGGCGATATTTTCGGAAAAGCCAAATGACCTCATTTCTGTCGACCTTTTTGGTCCCCTCCCAAAATCCAGAGGTGGCGTGACTTTTGTTTTCGTTATTGTAGACGTATTCTCTAAGCTGATGACACTTCATTGCTTGAAACGGGCTACCACGGCTAGTATGTTAAATCGACTAACCAACCACTATTTTGTACAGGTGGGTAAACCGTCTCGAATTTTGAGTGACCAGGGAACACAAATGACTTCACAAAAAAGGGAGAACACCTCACAGGACCATGGTTTGGAATTAATTTATTCGTCAGTACGGCACCCCTAGAGTAACCCTGTGAAAAGGACTATGCGAGAATTGGGAAGAATCTTGAGAACTCATTGTCACTATCAGCATTCTCGTTGGGCGTTCGAAATACCTAATGTGATTAGGTTTCTGAACAATGTGACACATGAAACGACTGGATTTCCTCCCGTGGAACTTCACTTCGGGACTCGAGCTATTTCTCCACTCGGAGAATTTTTGACAGGTGGACAGATACCTTGTGATTCTCATGTCAAATTATTTTTTCCCAAAGAAAATTTGCATGAACGAGCTGAGAGACGTGCAGCTCGATTTCCTTCGAGGCCTTACCAGCCGTTCACACAAGGTGAATTAGTGCTTCTTAAGGCAAACCCAATTTTATCCACTTCAGGAAATCAAAAAGCTCATATTGCTATTTGAGGGACCCTATAAAATCAAGAAAGTTTTGAGTTCCAATACATACGTACTAGCCCATTGCGACTCTGAGGTGGAAAGAGGCACATTTCATATTTGTCACTTGACAAAATTCATTTTTCCTGTGTCCTTGAGCACTGTTCTGGAAAACGACAGTCTTGGACCCTTGAAAGGGGGCAGATGTGACAATATGCCTTGGGTAGTGGTTCCCTCAGTTACAGGTACAGCACCGCTGGCCTTATCGAAGTAGTCGTGCATAGCGCAGCTGCGAGAGAGAAGTATTCATGCGTATTTGGAGGCATTTCTTCCATTAGGAGTTGTCGGTAAATTGAAGGTGACAACCATGCTTTCTGGTGATAACGAACGTAGATTTTCACTACTCGTTACCAGCAGGTATGTAATAGACAGTTATTATTAGTTTTGGCTGCTTGCTTGGTGGCTGGGTACTGCTAGGTATGCTAAATTTATATCTCCTTTCAGGGTTGTCTCTTGTCGATGTACCTACACACTCTGGAATAAATTGTGATAACGCTTGCTCTTGTGGTTTTTGTTGCTGACTACGTCCCAGTCAAACTTATTTGCTTTCCCCCTTGAGCCCCCTAGAGTCTATTTTGCTACAGTGTATGCCCCTCAGTCAAATATTTTTGAACAATTTCGACATTATATGTCTCTGAGAGATACAATAGGGAATTTGACATGACATTATTACGATTCTGTGCTGTGCAGCCGTCTGAATATATTATAATAGGACGATTATCACCTTTTTCTGAAAAAGAAGCAAAAGTTGACGCTGAACTATCAGTCACTGTTTCATGAAACCAGTTACAGGTGGCCTCATTATTGGCAATATTGTAGATCGTAAAGTTATGGTTGCATAATTTGGTTCTGTAGTAAAACGCATTTGCCTTAGTCGTTGGAGATAATTCAACGGCTTGAACATCCATTGTCAAAACATGACATTCAGCGCCTTCATTTTGTCTATATTTTTTCCGTTCCTTGCGTTACACTTTTCAGTTTGATGAGTTTCATATTCACTTACTCCCAAGTGCCTATTGAAGTGTGCTATACATACGTCCCATTGATCCTTCTGAGGTCTGAATAGAGACACATTCATATCTGAAAGCATCTCCTTCATTTTGCTTATAGTCGAAGGCAGTATGCCATCATCTTCACAGTTGAACTTATAAACCTGATAAAGTGATTGATAAGTAGTAAACGTTTGCTCCAAGTACAATTTGTTTGTAGATTTCAGACAGTAATGGCTGGATAGCTCATTCAAATAATGTATAAACTTCTTGAGAAACTCGAGCCTATCTGTATTCAAATTTACTCTAGAAGTCATCGATGCCACAACAACTGAACTGTGTACTACAATACCATGTCGACTTGTTGACGACCACTCAGAGACTGACCACTAACCCAACCCAGTTGTGTTCAAATACATTGTTTTACAGACAGGTAATAATTTATTCTCTATTTTCAAATGGTAAGACATAGAATTTTTACGCCTGCTATCACTGTCATTCGTTTTCCGTTTAGCTTCACGAGTAAATACAGTGTTTGACAGGAATAATTTCCTTTGGTCCCAGTTCAGTTTAATCCATAGATCTGTGAATATTTCCTCCCTATCTACTTCAGTTATATCATAACATGTTTTGGTCAAATTTATCACTTTGGTGTCTTTTTACGGCAATGACATCTAGATAATAATTTCCTTTCACTTCTCTCTGTGTCTTCAAATGAATTTTTTTGACCTTCTGGTTTACGAAATCCAAGATATCTCTTACCTTCTATCCTATTCTTTCTTTTCAAAATTCGCTGATTTTGTTTGCAACGCTTCCTTTTTTTGGCACCACTATTCAGTATTGTTCTACTTGTACTCGCTTTGTTTATCGGCGGGAATTGTTATTAAAATCATCTGCTGTTGATATGTTGTCACTTTCTTCCTGAATTGGTGTTGTAGCAAGTAATTCTGTCTCAAATTCTTCTTGGTTTTCATCAACTACAGCATCCCTTATTCCCATTCAACTCAAATTGCGGATTATGTGTAGGCAATACAGTACGAGGTACGTCATTTTCTCTCAAAAATTCTGATTCATTCACTTCTCCAAATAGTGTTCCTACATCAGTTATTAGGTCTTCTTTATCATTTAGCAGCAATAAGATAACATCTCTCATAGCGCACATAGCTTCATCATTCGAGTCAAATTGTAAATAATAATCATTAGCAGGGGGATTAACGTCATTTTTTCTTATAATTTCTGTATCTTGCAATTGTGTTGCAGCAGGAAGTAATTCAATGCCGATTGCTTCTTGTTCATTCTTTGAGGTCGTTTGTACCTACACTAGTTACTAACTCATCGTTATATTTACCATATATCAGTAATTTTTCAGTATCGCTACAAGCAGAATCATTCCAATCGAATTTGGAATTATGGGTATTTGACCTAGTTCTACGTTCGCCTAATAATTTGTTTCTATTTTTGGAACAGTCGAGGTTGATTTGTGTATCACTCTGTAAGGGCATTATGAGGATTCTTTGTTGCAGGGAACATTGTATCTGTTGGCGAAGGAAAATGCATTATTTCGATTGGAAACCTGATAGTCTTCAGATATTACCGTTTGATGAAAATGTTGATGGGTTGCTAAAAGATCACTAAATCCAGCTCAAAGTCCTGAGGAGAAGAGGAAAAAACATAAACACGCAAACAAAGCAGCGGGACAAAAAAAATAATATTGCAATTTTTCATCAGCTCTTTGTATGCTGAAAAGTAATGTACGTTTGTTTCGGCAAGTAAAAACACCGTTCTTGATTAACTAATTCAGTGTAGTAGCTTTTATCTGATTGAAAATTTCAAGAAATTAAATGCATTTTCTTCTATTTACACTGTGAAACAGTACTCGTGAATGTGATGCTTTTTTAGACGATATCTTTGTGTTAATGGTAATTTTTTTAACAGGTTACAGTATAATTATATGGTAATATTGAGTAGGTTAGGTTAGGTTAGGTAAGAGGTGAGTGGGTCTATTCGACCCTCCGCTGTAACCCACAAGGGTTTATTGTGGCTCACACTTATCCGAACTCGACCAAATAAACCCAGCTTCTTGGCGAAGCCGATTAGTTTGTATGGTGAGTGACCTTTCAGGTCAGATGGCAGAAGTGTGGTTCTACCAAACTCTGAGAACCTGATTCGGTCCACAGCGGGGCAGGCACAGGGTATGTGCTCTGCTGTTTCATCATATTCCAAACAGAGGCGACACACACTGT
>WOGR01008272.1:0-11934 GCA_015342045.1 Leptinotarsa lineolata | reverse complement strand
ACTTTGTAACAGCCCAGCTATTGACTGCAACCTCACAAATTGAACCGATATATATTTAATCCAGTCACTAATTCTCCTGCTATATCTGTTTCAACTCCGTAACTTTTTCCTCGTTGAAAGTAGTTGTTTCGAATGGACTTTGTATCTAAAATAAACTTCTGTGCATGATCAATACATCTATGTTTAAAGCTTAGTTTGAACTTAACCAATTTTTCCTTTCTTCGTGAATTTCCGTTTTTTTGTATAAAGATGGCGAAGTAGCAAGCCAAAAAGCCTTTTTCCCAAAAATTATTCTCTCCTAAAAATATCATTTTACTCAATTCGAAAGGAATATCATTATGTGCAATTTATTTTAGTGACTTTCTGTATTGTTATATGTCTGAACCTTCATCAATATGATTTGATTACAAAAATGTTCAGGGTTAATTTCATTAACCATGTGAAGTTGAAATCTTTTCAATTATTCCATCCATATGTTTTATTGTTAAGCCATGGTCAATAGACTAAACCAGCGGTTCTCAAACTTTTTTTGTGACGGAACCCTTTTGAAAAGCGAAATACTTGACGGAACCCTAAAATAAAACGAATTTTTCTGAAAGTGTATTCTTTATTAATAAGTATAATAAAAATACAATGTAACAGTTGATTACTACCTACTTCTCAAAAGATGCGCGCATTGAAGTGAGGATTCTTCAAATACATCATCTTGAAACATTTCTGAGTCGTTATCGTTAACAAACTCACTGAGTAACGTAAAGCTTTCTATTTCTCTCTTATAATCAAAAAATCCAATTTTCTTTTGAAGGCAGTTATTTTGTTACAGGTCTGAAACACTGTTTTCTGTATACCTTGCAATGCTGAATTTAATTCGTTCAGTTTTTTAAAGATATCCGCCATAAAAAACAGCAGGAACAACCAAGTTTTACCAAACAAACGGTCTTTCAAATTAAAAGAAGTATCTGAAAGGAACATTTGTAACTCGGATCTAAGTTCAAATAGCCTTGTTAAAGTTTTATCCCAAGACATCCATCGCACTTCTGTATGGAGCAACAGTGTCTTATATTTGTTGCCACAATCTTCAGACAATAATGGGAACAATCGGAATTGAAGTGGTCGTGATTTGATGAAATTAATTATTTTTACCGCTTCATCCATAACTAGTTTTAGATTTGACGGCATTTGCTTCATCGCAAGTGCTTGTCTATGCAGGATATATTGGCTGGAACTACAATTAGGCGCTATATTTTTATTCGTGACACTACTCCTGCTGTTTTATCCGTCATCGCCTTGGCCCCATCTGTACAAATGTCAATGAAATCGATCCAACTGAGATTATCTTTAAAAAAAAACATTTTTTTATTGAGAATTTCTTCTCTGGTAGTGTTTATGGGCAGCGGTGAACACATAAGCATGTCTTCTCCAAAAGAACTTTCATATGGATATCTCAGGATAACTAGCAAGATAGCCAGACCAGCAATATCAGTCGATTCATCCATTTACAAGACGAATCGTGCTTTTTGTAAACGTGTAAGTAGTTTTTGTTTGACGTAGCTTGCACAGTAGTTGAGACACAGTTTTTCGTGCCAATTCTCTCGCCTGTCGCCTCGTTTTCTTGTTGTTCATTGTTCAAATTCAAAGTAATGGTTGAGGAAGAGTTGATTGAGGCTGTGAGGTCATACAAAGAGTTGTATAACCTCAGCGATCCAAATTATATGAAAACAAAATTCAAAAACACGATTCGGAATGAACTTGCAGGGTAATTTTACTTTATTAATACCGACCAAACAATGAAGTAAAAGTTCGTCTTCAGCAACATTGTTGAATTCTGATTACGAACTCAACAAAAGCAGTGATTTTTTAACTCGTTCGGACACAGCTTTACGATTGTCACTTCGAAACTGCGTTCAATTTGCGGATCATCCACGCTACGCGTGTGACATGTGCGTGTCGTGAGGCTCGTGCAGGTCATCTCACACGCGTTCAATTTGCGCCTAGCCTAATCGTCGAACATTCTCAAAAATACTCTCAAGTCGGCGCTTTTGATAAATAAAAACCCAAAATATAAATAGAAATACAAAAAATGAGGTGTAAACAACTTCGACTTTATGTTTTGAAGAGTCGCCTGTTCACAACTATAGCATCTGATCCCAGAGGCGGCTTTTATAAAAGGGATCGCGCGCTCACAATATCGGAGGTGGCGGCATAGTAAAATTGTACGGTACATTCACCCAAATGGCTTGCATCGGAATCTTTGGAGTAGCCGAACGCCGTCTTTCGGCAAGGCAGCGGTAGCTTTGTCTCGAGCGGCGGCCCATTTGTGTCGGCTTAACAGAGTATGCGAATCATTTGAATGAACAAAATATACTGTGGTGGGTGGCGCCTCGAGAAAGGTAACTTTAATAAATATACGGGAACTTAATTTGTCTTTGTGGCAGTACAACAATTTCAACAGATTAAGCGCTCAACTTTTAAACGGCATGATCAGTATACATTCAATTCAATGTCTGAAGAAGCTATAGAACTATGACCTATATAGAGAAACACGTATTGCGGTTTTATAAAAGGTTTAGTGAAAATCTCACAATAAAGTATTTTTTAAACATATGATAAATGACCAGTTCCATAACATAATATTGATGGGATTGAAAAAATTCAATACCTTGAAGAAGTCAAAGATGGTGTACATTGATTTCAATAAGGGTCCGATATCCTAACATATTGCCCATCTATTTCAGTACTTTGAGTTTGTTTATCCAACTAGTTCTTGAAAAACAAAACAACACTTTCCTGTGAAGCTTCGAGTAGTTGAGATTGTCGATTGTCTTACACATAATATCCGAGATAATTTCACTAGGGAATTTATCATTTAAAAAACAATCAATTTACTAGATGTTAATGTTCAGGTATTATGCAATGGAGCATACAGCTTTGTAGTAATGTAAATGAGAGGAACTTTACGCCTGTTTATTTTTTCTCGACATCCATCGTAGGTGGCCTCGGATTAACAGAAGGCGTTGAAATATTAGATGCCCAAAACTCAAGAGAATAAACGTGTGAATTGTTTTGGCCGATATTTAACCAACGAAGCCGGTCTGAACTTCAGTGACAAAGGCAGACACTGATGTTCGTTTTCATACTGCCGGAAGCAAAATCTGTTGACTTTGATTCATAAATTGATTTCGATATTTTATTCAGTATGTACATAGTGACGTGATATTTGGAGCCATATAATCTGATTCACAGGGTCTGTGGCATCGAGCTTTTATATTATAAAAATGATATAAATGAAAATAACGGTTTGAAATTTTGTCTTGGATAGATCAGAATTTCCAGATTTTGCCATCTTTTTTCTTACTGGAATATTATTTATATAACTTATTTATTTTAACTAATTAAAAGATAAGACCTCGTTAGTCCCTATCTCGCAGAAGTTTCCCAACTTCTGAGAGTTGTGGTACGTATGGGGGCGTCAGCTGATTAACGGAAAAACAGACTTTAAACAGATTTTTCAAAACAGATTGTAAAACGATACACAAAAAAATATTAGTTACATTACAAAAACATTGATACTGTGTGAAATTTTCAACTGCGAACGAGCGTTGGATTTTTACGTTTACAACAAATTAATAGCCCTTCAAGTTTTCACAAATTGCACACAAGGACCAGAATATTAAGTTTAAAAATGTGATGGAATTGAAAATATCACTCAATAAACAAGCACATTTCCCAATCACTGGATCTGAACTGTCCTGAACGACTCCTGATGTTGTAGAGGATACACTTTTCATCAAATGTCACGACCCGATCCAAAAAAGGATCGTTTTGAACAGAAGATCAGACCTCGAAACGTGACAATTTCTGCCGATAGTTCAAATCATGGGGCCATTCTTCCGCCCTCCCACGCACCGTTTGTGATTGGTCAGTCTTCACCAGGGTCTTCGAATCCTCGTCCTGGATTACTGTAGGTCGACCACTTTGGGACTCATCTTCGACGCTAAAGTGTCCGGAACGAAATTTCACAAACCAACGTCGAACAGTGCGTTCTTTAACATATAACATTTCCAAATTCCTGGTTATTTTCGGCCAAAGCGGCAGCGCTTAACGATATCATACAGTAATGAGTTGAAAAAAGAGAAAAAATTAAAAGTTGGAGAAAATGAACAGCATCAATGTAAAGATTAGTACAAAATTCTCTATCGATCAGTAGTCCATGACATATCATTGGGATATGGGGTACAAAAACACATGATATTAAAACGCACCAAAGTTTTGAAACAGCCTAATAATTTGAGAGTAGAGATTTTCTTTTTCAGGTTTGAAATAATTTACTCTCAATAGTCAACAACACTAAAATATGTTTTACGTCACACTTCGGAAGTATACAAAAAACAGGAGACACCATAGAAGAGCTTTTTCAAAGACAAAAACAGCAAATTTAACACGCGACAAATTCAAATTTGGGGACCCCCAAAACGATTTTCAGGGAGAATTAGCAAGTGGCCAACAAATTGGTAGATTTGAAGGAGATTAAAGGGGTCCTGACCTAAGTTCAACCTTATAGATCGCCGAGATTAGATGGCAAACAATAGCTTCCCGAGGAACTATAGCTGTCGATACCAAATGCACCAAAAGAAAAAAGCCGTTGGATCAATTCAATCTGGAAAATTTATCGAGCTTCGAAAATTTGGAATATAGAGTGCTGAAAGAAATTCACATTACAGCTACCCACTCGCTAATACACATTATTCCTCTTACAGACGGAAGTGATTGCAATATTGCAGAGCAAAAAATACTAATTTGGGGCCTTAGTTGATCAATATTCTTACGGACAGCTTGGTTTTACTAGATGCATCAAGACCGTTTCGGGAATGGAGACATTAAAATAGATTTTCAAATTATAATTCCTTCAAATAAAAAAACTCTGTTTTGATGGTGCAATATGAAGAGATAAACTAGAACTTTTCTTGATAATACTCGTAAGAGCAACGTCTGGAGATTTTAATAACGAAAAATAATGTAGTTTGCTAATTTTTTGGTAGAGTGCAATGAAGAGAACAGTTGACGATATTGTTTTGACATCCAATTGGATGAATAAAATATTTACTGTGAAGTGCTAGATCATTACATTAATGATAGTCTAGTCAAGAAGTGCTTTTTTTCGAACTTTTATCAGCGGTCTCCGAAAATTATGGTTGAGGTGTCATTCGATTCGGAATTTTTTTTCGATTATTCATTGAACTTTTTCATTTGAAAATGCAGTGAATTGTTATTAGATAACTTAAAAATAATAATTTTTTAATATTTCGAACGGAAATCGATTGTTAACCCTTATAATCATAGCTCTACGAAAGAAACAAATTCCACACTTATAGTTTGAAAAATATCACACTTGCAATATTAATGATCGAGTGATAAAAAATGGTCAATTAACAATAGCGTAATGAATCGAATAATTGCAATAAAAATTTTTTACCGACAGATTATTATTCATTAATCTTTTGAGTATATGCCTGAATTTTTCATTCCTTAATTTATATATTTTAGATGCTGAAAATTTTTTTTGTGAAAATGGCCCAAACAGGCACGGCTTTCGCGCAGCTAAACACCCGATTTCGAGCTCATTTTCAGGGCTCCGGGAAAATTATAAATATTGGTTCTACGGTTCCGGGAGTCAGGACTTTTTTTATAGGAAATTTCTGCCTCTTTTCGAATCTTTTTTTCGATTTCAAAAATATCAATTAGTTTTTGAGATATCTCCAAAAAACTAAACCCATTTTTTATATTTCTTTAAATTGTTTATAACTTTTGCAATTTTCATTACCGAAAGTCGTCCGTTTTCAAAAACTTTCTAAACGCTATTTCGAATCGAATGACACCTCAACCGTAATTTTCGGAGACTGCTGAAAAAAGTTCGAAAAAAAAGCACTTCTTGACTAGAGTATGAACTAATGAATGGCAAGTAAATGTAACATCGATAAGTTGTCACAACTAGACCTTTCGATCGTGAGTCGGGCGCACTACCACACGCCAATTTTCCTTCTTTTAGCGGTTGACGTCACAGATGGTCAGCTTGGAGAGAACGCATCTTCAATAACGTCACAGACATTTTGATCAGACCTTTCAACGATGTATTGTTATGAAGTTTGACAGATATGACACAGATTGCCGCAAATATAATTTAGCTGTGATGCAAAATATTCTGAAGTAAATATTTGAATATGGTTTTTTATTTATTGTTGTTTATAGGAATATCAGGTACCACTTGAGCACCAATGGAATTACAAACAAGAACTGATTGGTAAGTGGTTGCATGGTTTCTAATTGAAATTTAATATACAAAGTGTATTACTAACTGGGTACCGAAATGTGGGTGTTCAATGAAGCACATAGAAGCACAGATTCAAGAATAGAAATGTTATTGAATATTTTGCTCTGTAGTTAAATACTAAATATATACCTACAGAGGTGCATATATTATTTATCGAATACTGTATTTGAAAAATAAACATCTTAATCGAATATGCCATATTCCTCAGTTACTAACATTATTTATGTACTGTTAAAATTAGATGAATGAAAAATCTCACCTAATACTGCCATTTCTACGCCAATATCATTCAACTTGACATTAGCTATTCATATTTTAAATTATGAAATAGCAGGTTCATGCTCGAAAAACTCACCTAATAACGTTCTTCATATTATAATCAGAACATGGTTCGTGTAAAGCAGCAACAGCGGCTTGTCGTAGCTGGCATCTAGCCAGGATCTTTTCAACACAGAACACGCTCCTTTATTTTTCATTACTTTGCATAATGCCAGTGTAAAAACCACATAATTTCACGGCAATAATAAAAGAAGTATGAAAGTTTTTCCATTATTCTCGCCACTGAGCAAGATGTCTTTAAAAAGCGAATGAGTGCATTGTAGTGCATTGTTATTTTTTACTTGCCAACTTGTAAATTGTTCAGACATTTCTTTCTACTCCCAATTATGTATGCGGTCAATCCCTTTCGTCCTTGAAACTGTTCAAACTACTGCTAATGAGGAAGTAAACATTTGATGCTCTTTATTATAGGAAAGAAAGGTTTTGGCTTTCTACTTCTCCATCTTGATACAAAAAATGTGGGAATCTTTCAAAGAAAGAAAGGAAGCAATCAATTTCAAAAAATTAACTCATACAAGGATGTGTAGATCATGCAAAGAAGTAACTTTCAAACACAAACTGGAAGAAAAAGCCCTCTTGAAACAGCTATTTTCATATAAACATTGAATTACACGAAAGAAAAATACTTTCATATCGAAACATCGGATGTCTACCAGTGAGGATGACAGTGTTCCATGTAAGTGAAATTTTACTCGTTTCACTTATTATATTGTGTAGGAATCCTGTGAATGATATCTGATTCGATTCCATTACGAATGTTTGGAATACAAACGGAATAGAGAAAAGTGTTTTTCGTATAATTAATTCAGCGTTCTCCCATGAATGAGCATTTTTCGTTTCATTCATCAGTATTCTGATTCTAATTCAATATTCGTAGGAGAAAATATTATTCGGTAAGACTATTTATTCTCATTTGTATGTGAAAAAACCGTTGCCTCAAAGCGTTTTGAATGATATTTGGAAAATTCAAACTTTCTATATTCTTTCATTATACTCGTATTGGGGATTTGCCCAAAATTTGATGAAAATCCATAAGGTACCCAAGTAATACTTTATTGTGAAATTTTCACTCAACAGTTTACAAAACCGCAACACGTGTTTTACTTTAAATTAGTCAGGCCTGTTGGTTCAAGTATTGAATGTTGTTGATGCAACAGGAATCAATTGTGGTCTTTATTCATTACAGGAGTAATAGGTAGTAGATACAAAGGGACCAATGAAAACGAAAAAAAAAGAAGGTAACTCACAATTAAAAACATAAAATCAATTGGATAAGTCAAATTTTGTATTTCAAGAAGGAAATCATCTATTCATATTTTCAACCTTGTTACTTCCCACCTCGGCAGGATGTGATCCAATGGAAATTTCAAATGGCATTATGTCAGAGAACTACCTTCACGTTTGTTTGAAGGTAATTGACAATGTTTCGTGGTGAATTTCATCAGTTCGGACTTCCATTGTCTAATATTGTACAAAATGATTTGAAAACCCTGATATAACCAAAACAATTGAAAATTAAAAAATTGCTGAAAATAGCAAATATATTAAACAAAAAACCTGAAATGGATTAGATATGAGCAATTATGCAGCAGACAATGTGGCTCCTGGTCGTTATAATCTAATATGCACTTTCAAATCACAGTGGAACTACTTACAACGGGCATTACACAGCATATTGCAGATACCCATATAGTGGCACGTGGCATGAATACAACGATTCACTCTTGTCCCCAATTTCACCAAAATCACTAATGAGTGATGAGGCATATCTCCTCGTTTATGAACAGGAGGGAACGAAGCAATACCTTTGAGATTGTGGAAGGTGATATTTCTAAAGATGCAAAAAAAGTTTTATTTTTAATTTGAAACAGAGAATTTTAAATGTTTAGTAATATTGTAGTTGATTACTTATATATGGTGTGATTTCGAAAATATTTCCTACTCAATTTCTTTCTTCTATCCTCTAGAAGTTCCCCACAATTTTTTGTACAATGATGGAGAAGTGAATGCCTAATCTTTCCAAAAAATACCCCTTTCAATTCATACCAGAAAAGCTTTCCAAAAATATTACCCCATTCGTTTCTAAATCTTCTAATTAATAAACAACAATCGACGACAAAGAAGAACGAAGTATTTCCGTTTCACCGAATGCAGTAATATAGTTTATTGAACTGTACATCAAAACAGCAAGTTGAGCGTGACATTGTTACGTGTTCCATAGTTCTATTATTGTACATAATTATTATGTAAGCTGCGAGCGATGTTATAAATCCAACAAGAAAAGTGAAAGAGCCATTATTGTTACAGATTATTTGCTTTGTTTTGCTTTTTTCTCTGTAGTAACGACGAGTTTAATCAAGTATTTACGAAGCAGAGAAATCAACACAAATCAAAGATGAATTATTCAAACATTTTCAGTGCCTATAAACATCCAGTCGTTATAAAAAATGTGATTCGCTTTCAGCAAAGCGATATCTCTCTGTTGCGAGAGAGACGGAAGAGGTCCCATCTTTATCTCTAAAACGTGACATCTGCACGATTCAACTTTATTTACCATGGGCGGAGAATTGAATATTTGACTGTTTGTTTGATGACTTGTCCTCTGTACACATTATTTTCTGTGAGAGTGAAAACGTGTAATCTTGTTTTCATACATATAAAAAATGACTAGCTCTCGCCTTTTTTAAAAGCTTATTTATTTCGGTTTTTGTAGGAACTCCCAATGTTCATTCCTATCTTTAGAGTGTGTAAATTGGATTATTATATTATACCTATTTTCACGTTCCACAATCTAAAAAAAAAAATGTAATGGAGAACTGTACACAGGAGTAAAAATAAGAAACTTTTCAGTTCACTCCGACGAATTAATTAGTAAACTCAAAGTATTTTTGAGAAAGAAAAATGTTTTATTTTTCAGTAAATTGAAATATTTGATAATTTTATCTATCAAAAAAGAGCTAAACAATAGTACAGACATTTCGGAGGCTAAAATCCGATTTCGTTTTCAGAATTGGAAACAATCTAATCAAATGTAATGCATTTTTTTTAGTTAGCTCTATTATCAAACGTCTTCGACAAATGTTGAAGGAGTTTTGAAATGATGTCTATGTTGTTGATGACATCAGAAATATTCGATGTAGTATAGTCCCTTAAAGAGTGTATACAGCGCCTATACACCGAGCAAACGAACCAAATTTACTAGAACAAGAAAGTTGATATATGGAACAATTCTCGATTCTTCGCGGTTATCCTCCCTCGTCCTAATACAAACTCACGATCCATGCCAACACTGAGACTGCCATTAAAACAAAAAGAAATATCGAGTACAAATTGACGAAATGAAAAATGCAATTTAACAAAATACACCAAAATCTGATTCCACATAATTATGAAATGACAATTATGTCATCCAACTATAGCCCCTAGGTACGTATCATAAAGGTTAATATAAATCAAACACTAACAAAATCTTATTGTAGTCTAAGTACACGAATAAATTGAAAAAGTCCTCGGCTGAGGACGAAACGTCTTTATACTTTCGTAAAAAAATAATTTTTATTCAACCAAGAATCCAAACCCCAAGAAAAATTATTGTGATTCATATATAATCAGAAATGATTATTGAATAACGAAATCAGTTAGATCCCAAACTATATTATTAAAGGGGAACTGTTGGAAGGTAGGTTGCACTATATCGTTTACTTGAACTAAACAAAGCGTTCTCTAATATAAGTCTATTGCAATTTCGCCATAATCAATATATTTGTTCAAAACCAGTAGGCAAGTAGGTACGATCCATTTCTAAGGAGCTGTTTGGAGTACACTTCTCTTCACATTAGAGATTCATCAAGTCAAATAGCTTGATATTTCTGTGAACTACTTGACATAACAATGAAATTACTTGAGACGTATATTCTTGACTTAACGTTTTTGTCATATACACTGTGTCCAAGATGAGAATGAACAGCATGGGGATACCAGAAAAGGTAAGTGATACGTGGTCGATTGAATTAAAGAGAAGTGGCTCATTTATGTGCCTAATAATATACCATATAGAAAGTTTTAATATTCAGAGTAGTTTCGGAGATATTCGAGAAAAACCGAAATTTGAGAATTTCGTTTATATTTTCTCCGAGCTTATTTTCAAAGGAAATGTAAAACAAATAGCACTTTGCCATTGCCACTTTTTAAGGACTACACGATAACGTAAGCTGAATTTCTCTGCGACGTTTCGTCTTTTAGGAAACATCATCAACTTTGTATTTTTATATGGGCCGAAACTAAAGTATACCCTGTATACGACTCCATTCTTCAATTTGAATACATTCACAAAAGGTTTGTTTGAAGGTGATTGACAATGATTCGTGGTGAATTTCATCAGTTCGGACTTCCATCGTCTAATATTGTATAAAATGATTTGAAATCCCTGAAATTACCAATACAACTGACAATTGAAAGAATAACTGAAAATAACAAATATATTAAGCAGAAAAAACCTTGAAATGATTTTACATTGAAATAAAATACAAGTAAAAAATTGAACAATTAAAACAAAAAAGAAATAAATAAAATTGAAAATTAAGCGACTTCAAGCCACGTTACTTCATGACGTTTCGATAGTTAGTATCCACAATCCTCTTCGGGCCACGTTACTTCACGATACGTTGTGAAGTAACGTGGCTTGAAGTCGCTTAATTTTCAATTTTATTTATTTCTTTTTTGTTTAAATTGTTCAATTTTTTACTTTTATTTCACCGTAAATTCATTTCAGGTTTTTTGCTCAATTTATTTGTTATTTTCAGCTATTCTTTTAATTTTCAATTGTATTGGTTATTTCAGGGAATTCAAATCATTTTATACAATATTAGACAATGGAGATCCGAACTGATGAAATTCATGCAGGGCGAACAATCTCGCCTTGCATCGTCACCTGGTCTGAGTCCATGACAAATTCTAAATTTATATGGATGATATTTATTTTTTCTTAAAATGAAGTAAGCGGTGGATTTGGCTACTCCGGTATTATGTTCAATGGTGCGAGTGGACATCTCAGGATTTTCAACAACGGCCTAAAACACATCACACTGACTTTCTTCATTAGATTGCTTTTGTCGGGAAACCACAGGTTTTTTAAATGATTAGGAACTGAACGTCTAAATATTGATTTACCAGGTTGTCGCCTCTCTGAATACTTATTAGAGTACGCACGTTCAGCATCAACACAATTTCTTCGGCACAAATTGTAACATGACAACATTTTAAATTTT
>WOGR01008271.1:0-11934 GCA_015342045.1 Leptinotarsa lineolata | reverse complement strand
AGCAACAATCTATTATCAATTTCTTGGGATGGGTAAGCTCCATCCAGTTTGTAAGCCATGTATTTTATAAAAATTCTTTGACAAGATTCGAGTTGCTGTATATGTACATTGTATATAGGTGACCAGAATAGGAATCCATATTCCAGACGAGATCGGACATATGCATTAAAAATTATTATAAAAAATTCTTGGATTTGAAAGTCTACACGTCCTGAAGATAAGTCCAAGCTTTTTCTTCAGAAAATGTAATATGATTAATTTGTGACGTGAAGCTAAGTTTCTTATCGAATATGATGCCCAGATCTTAAGTTTCTGTGTTTTGTTCTAATATGACGTCATTTATTGCACAGTCAAACTGTATATTGTTGTGTTTGATGGTGTATTTCAGAAATTTACATTTTTAAATATTCAATTTGAAATTGATAGAAAATCTTTTGATATAAAATATGCGTCTTCCATAATATTATAGAAATGAAAGTTATCATTCATTTCATATGAATGATTAATGCTGTCAAGATTATGGAAATGGAATATATGTCAATATTTGTTTATGCATTCCTGCCAACCCAAAAATTACCAAAACCTATAATCACTATGGCAATTCTTCATACTTTACTTTTTCGTGAACGTCCAAAAATGTATACATTACCTTACCTTACCGTGCATTATTATAAACTAAAGGTAAGAAAATTTGGATCGGGGTGACAGAAACCAACTAGGATTTACAAAGAAAATCCATTTTTAATGTACTGAAATCAACACAGAACACAACCTCGCAAGCTAGGTGGATTAATTTACGAGTTGTCAAATTGGATATCAATATCTCACGTTTCTACTACGTCGGCCTCTCAGAAACTTACACAATTTCAATCTAGGAATTTGTACAGACCTTAGCAGTTTTTAATGCTTCATAATGCTGGAATTAGACCTTCTTTGGAATATTGCTTACATATATGAAGCTCCGCCCCTAAGCATACTTTGGGGCTGCTAAAGTTCACTCAGAAAAGAGTGGGTGTCCTGACTGGAGGCCCAACCATCACAAGCAAACTTGATAGCCTGAAATATATTTTTTATAGATATTTTCATTGACAGTGTTTACTGATTTAGCCTGCATGATTCCACTCAAAGCGTTATATGCCAGAAGTATGCTGCAAAAACAAACCTTGAATTCAGTTTTTAGAACTCTTCCTTTGTGGAATGGACTTCCTGTGACGGTTTTTTCAAAAGAATATCTACAGCAATATAAATCAGAGCGTTTTAAGAATTTTCTTTCATAAAAGATATATAGCTGGTATTTGATTTCTCCTTCAGCATAAGAAAGTACGATTTTTTTCCTGCAACTGGAATAGATTATCATATCTACAGACGTCAGCAGTGACTTTATGAATCTGTGATGAGGTTGTTATAATATTTTGGCTCCTTTCACATCCCTCCACTTACAGCTAAACGCTCAAAATTCTATTTGTCGTCACTCAACTTCGTTTTTATGCAAAACGAAACATCTACTCTTTCTTCATAGCGATAAATCTTTCGTAGGAACGAAACAAAGAATTGTAACATTTGTAACTGTCGACACATAAAAGCCATTGAGCGGCATGGCGTGGCGACAGGGAAGGAGGGACGTCGGAAAGGAGGCGGATGATTCGGCAATCGTTACAGCAACTGGTAGTTGGCGTGCCGCCGCCAGTCCTATGCCGCCTGCACCAGGTTTTTTAGTCCTGTCGAAAGAAGAACAAGATTAAATTGAAAGAGATATATTTTTAGAAGACAATATTTTTTGGAAAAGAAAGGTTTTGGCTTTCTGCACATCTTCATAAAGAGTTTATTTTGTACAGAGATGGAGAAGCAGAAAGGCAAAACCTTTCTCTTTCAAAACAGGATTTTCATCAACTTTTCGTTCATGAATCTCGGTAAAATAAATTTCAACAATTACTTCAATTCATACATTTGGTGTATAAACAACTAGGATAATTAGGAAGCTGATAAAAAACTGAAGATGAAAAGCTGAAAATAGTCTTCCTATGCGAATGCATGAGTTAAGTGGGGATTTGAAGGTTGCTATTCAATACCCTTTAATGTTTTGCGTTGTGCAGTGAAAGCTTAGAAGTGAAAGCTTACTTTCTCTGAAAAGAGCCAAACAGTATCAGCGAGATAAAAAGTAGCGTCAGAAGTGCTACTACTGGTTCTTTGAAAACAATTCACGATGAACTCTGTGGTGAAATTCTCAAGTAATCGAGAATGGGACATTTGCGATCCCCATGAAACAATTTTTACTACCTTTTAGTTCACTGTTTTTTCACACCTTATATTTCATTACATGATAAGAAAGCTTCAAAAGGTTGCATTCATGCTTGCTACATAGAAGGAAACAAACTGTGGGATGGGACCACTTATGATATTGAAGATCTAGAAAAGGAGGTCAAGGAAGACAACAAGCCCACCAGTGCTCCGTCTACTCTTGCATTTAACACCACAACAAAAGTGTTTCATGAATATATCCAAGAAAACCAAAGACCACGACAACTAAAAGATACAAGATAAACCCAGAACGCGCTCGGTTAACAAATAACAGTACAGGACTTGCGATCAAATTTTCACTTATTGTTACTTCCGCCTTACTAATATTGTTCTCGGATGTATGTATATTGAATAATTTACTATAATTATGTATGTTTATATGGATGTACATGTATATGTGTATATATATTTACATAAGTGAATGTGTATATATTACTAAGTAGAGGTTATTTAGTAGGCTCGTAAAAACGTAGGTTATACATATTTCCATCTTTTATCTTTGAAGAACTCTTTGTACGTATAACTCGTACATTGATATAAAAGAACTTATGAGATATTGTAATCATGAACCAGTAAACACTCGTGAAATTGGTGATATCATAGAACTGAACAATACTATAACTGACATAGACAGTAACAGAATTCTTGAAATATTCCATCAGAATATAAGGAGTATTAGCAAAAATATAGGTGAACTCAAAGTATTTTTGAGTCAGCTAAATAATGATTCAGACGTGATAATTTTATCAGGAACATTTAAAATTTCTGAGTGTGAAGATCTATACAATCTAGATGGTTATCAGATGATCTACAGTGGAGGAAAACTTAACAAAAATGATGGAGTTATCCTGTATGTGAGAAATGATGTCAAATATAATCACACTGTTATAAGTATCGCTGACTTCGTCTTCAAACTTCAAGAGTATCTAGAGGTAAGAAATAATCATAATTCAGATAATCATATTATTGAAGATGTGAATTTAAATATCAACAGAGATATAGATGTAGTG
The DNA here is from genome assembly GCA_015342045.1 of Leptinotarsa lineolata. Taxonomy (NCBI): domain Eukaryota; kingdom Metazoa; phylum Arthropoda; class Insecta; order Coleoptera; family Chrysomelidae; genus Leptinotarsa; species Leptinotarsa lineolata. Next base: position 8,626 of record WOGR01008271.1, on the reverse strand, counting down.
TTTAACGACGTAAACCACATGAGTAGATATAAATTCATCTCTATGATGAACAAAAATACTAGAATACAAAAAGAGTCAAAAACATGCATAGACCATTTATTTTTGAAAGCGCGCAAATGTATACACGACGCATGTACCGCGGCAGTTTATGATACATGCATAACATATCATAAGAGTACCTTACTAATGATCCCAAACGAAAAAAGAATGTCAACATCTAATCGAACTAGGGTAAAACATATACAATATGATCTAGTCGAACAAAATATTAGAGAACATTACTGGTCTTTATACGCTAATCTACAAACTACCGATGAAGAGGCCAATTACTTAACTGAAACTCCTAATAGAATGATTAAGTAAAATACCCAAAGTAAGAGGATACGAAGAGAAGAAAAAGAAAGGAAAAAGTGGATTACAGTGGGAATTGTTAACTCAATTAATCGTAAACAATGCATTACATCGGGAAAGAGAATCCTCAAAACAATACATACAATACATTGAATATTGGAACATCAAAAATTTCACCAGAATGAAAGCAAAAAATAGCCGAAATAGCTCAAAAAAACTCTGGCTGGTTAATAACAGAAACATATCTAAAAAAAAACACTGCAATAAAAGAAATACAATGTGAGGATGACGCAATAACTCAAGATGATAACATCAAAGCAGATACATTCTATAAGTTTTTCGTGAATGAATGAAGACAGCTTGCTGTTAAAATAGGTAAATCCACTACGGATATTCCGGAACTTACTCGTAATACAAATTCACTCTTCCTCACACCAGTTACTGATAAAGAGATCAGAGAAATAATACAGTCTTTGAAAAATAGAAAATCGCCAGGACATAATGGTATCAGAGCAGAAGAATACAAGGAGTTAGCAGCACACCCTCACTTAAACTTTTAATAAATAACATATTCCAAACAGGTCACTGTCCAAACGCGTTAAAAAAATCAATAGTCACATCCATATTTGAAAAAGGAAAACCGGAGGTAGTCAGTGACTATTGGCCAATATCTCTTACAAGTCTCAATAAGGTGTTCGAAAAAGCACTAAATTCGAGGATAACATCATACATTGATAAATATGAGCTGATTTCTCATGAACAGTATGGTCTTAAAAAAGGTCTCTCAGCTAATATTGCAATAGATGCACTAACAGGGAAAATAAACGAACACATAGGTCAGCCGGCATATGTGTATTTTTGGATTCAGCAAAGGCTTTCGACGCTGTTGACCACGACCAGTTGTGGGAGGTATTGAATAATTCAGGAATACGGGAAAAAACGCTACTACTTTTTAGAATTTATTTGGGTAGCAGAAAGCAGATAGTAAAAGTAAACAATACTCTCAGCTTCCAAAGAGAAATTACTTATGGTATACCACAAGGCACTGTGATTGGACCTACATTATTTTCATTATACATTAACAGCCAACTTAACATATGGTTCCATTTACAGTTTTGCAGACGATACAGCCATAATATATACCGATGATAATTGGGAAAATCTGAAAGTGAAAGTTGAAAACCAAATTAATGTATTGAAAGACTGGTTCGATCATTAGTCACCTACAATCAATTTTTAAAAAACAAAATGTTTACCCTTTGCAAGTTACGAAAATAAACTACCCAACTATAATGGATTATTAATAAATATACACGAAAAAAGCATGTAAGTCTTCTACATTTCAGTATGTCGTCCTTCACGCTCAATACAAACGACAGGTTTTTTATACGTATCATAGATCGGGGATTTATATTTACGTAGCACCCTTGGATTGTATTCTCCCAATGCTGAGCGTCATCGAAAGGTCTACTTTCATAAATGTCTAATGTAACAGTTTGGTGTATTGGTGCGCCATCAAGTTCTGGTAATATGGTGCATATTATACCAAAAAACTTCGGTAACACTGAATCATCAACTATGTGATTGCCAAGTTATCCATACCAATCGTTAGGTTTACATGAGCATTAGATTACAAAACCAGAATTTTTTTGGGATCACCATAGGCAATTTTGGAATCTAACTGTACCGCTTTGAGAAAAGGTTTTTTTTTCTCGAACCCGAAGAGTATTTATAAATTTGGGTTTACATTCCAAAAATTAATTTAAAAAAAATCTTTCTTCACATGTTTCGTTTTGTGTGTGATATTTGTAATACTGCATTTTCCACATTCAATCAGCAACATTCAAACTTCGAATTGATATTTTCATTGTATTTTCTTGGGATGCATGTTTTTTTTCAAATTGTGCACAATTTGAGCATATTTTTGCTCAAATTGTGCTATTATTTGTGATACAGTACCTAATTGAATGTGTTCTCTGGATGTCGCTCATAAAAAATATATCTGATCGAAAATTCCGTAACGATTCAATTGAGTAGTACTGATTCTTCTTGAAGCAATAGTTATTGTTGAACAGCATTTTTTCCTTGAGTTATTTTCAAAAATATCTCCTCGAAAGTATTTGAGAAAAATGTATGCAAAATATACGACTGGTGATTTGTAACAGTTTTATTCACTAAATGAAAAAATAGGCTTTTGCTGTTGTTTTTGGAAAACCTAAAAATTACTTCGACTTTCATTCAATTTTTCTTTCAAATTAGATTCCAATTTTTTAATGAATGAATCCGATATTTATCAAAAATAAAATTTTGTATACGGTTATAAAATTGCATCTTTTTCAAATTACTCTTTCTAAATTCTGTGGAATGATGACATTTTTCAATTGTTGCATATACTGCAGACGTTGATGGTGACACTGTACATAGAAGTTATTTTCACCCACACAGGTTGTATCTCAGAGTAACCTCAGTGCTTGACCCACACATTTCTGTAGAGTTTATTTGGAACTCGATGGTGTTTTCCCTCACTTTGAAAGTTTTTTCAATTTTTTATAAAGATAGAGAAGCAGAAAGCCAAAAAAGTTAATTTCCTAGAACTCTAGCCTTCTGTAATTTAACAATATTAACGTCAATCGGTGAAAATTGGTACTTGCAATATCCAACAGAAATCAATAATACGCTGAATATTTTTAGTTTTCTATTGATATCTCGTAAATTACTAACGTTTGATTTCGTGTTAATTCTGACTCACCTCTTAAATGTATCCAGCTGTACCCTGTATGTTTTTCTGGTAGTATTTTGGATTGTGATTTTATACATGAACTGGCCTAATTTACTTGTTGATATGGTGATATCGCCTAGTCCGACCTCGTCGCCGACGTCGGAACTGTTGCCTGTTGCGTCTAGAGTGCCGGCGTCGGTAGATCTATAGGCAACCAGTTGATTCTTTTGGCGTGTGGCTTCTAACCGTGGCGATGTTTTATTTTTCCATTAATAATGTGTTGGCTTGATGGATGGTTTTACATAGTGGGTGCTCACCAAGTCAATGCGTTGTAATTTATAAATCTTGGAGAGGCGGTGTGATGAATGTTTTCAACACGCTTGTATTATCTGTGTTATTGATGACTTGTTTATTTTGTGGAAATTCATGATCAATTTAATTTAATGAATAAAAACACTTTTTTTTGTCTAATTTTCACTACGTTTATTTATTATTACAACCGGTTTCAGATTCAGCCGAGAGAATAGATCTATTTACAAGGAAATTAAGTTTGTGCAATGGTTGCCAATCTGGCAAACAACTCCTAACCAAGTAGGGTCAGGTGGTAAACAGTGACCCAGTTGTACACAGTGCAACATTACTCATATCCCAAAAACGCGACGTTGCCCAACCGTACTGCAAACGCGAAACAACTTGCGTACTACCACCTCCCGCACTCTCCAGTCAACTGCGCGTTACCGCTCGCTAGGTTACACAGTTGAACCATGATTCACTGTGTACCCTAAGATTTTGAACTTTTCAACTGTGATTGTAATAAACAAAAAAGGCGTTAATAGAAGATCTAATACGGATAATAGGTAATCGTTTTGTTTTAGAATGGGTTGAACTAAAACGATATTCGAAAAATTGGCGGACACGACGCCAACGATATAAAAAAAGCTATAGATCTGGTAAAGAATGGAAGGAGTATCCATAGAGCAGCACAGGAATGCAGTTTAAAATATTCAACCGTCAGAAGATACGTGAAAAAACACGAGATTGAAGATAATGCTGGATTTGTTCCGAATTACGAGGTAAACGCAATTTTTTCACGCGAACAGGAAAAAATAATAAAATTTTGTATGCTGTATGCTCTCATGTTTTACGGGCTCACAGCTAAAGACACGAGGTAATTGGCTCATCAACTGGCAATTGCAAACAAGTGCAAAAGTACCATCTTTTTGGTTGTCCAATCAAATGGTAGTTGATTGGCTGAGATCGTTCAGAAAAAGGCACAGTGATATAAGTCTCAGAAAACCAGAAGCGTGCAGTTTAGCGCGTGCTACAGCGTTCAACAGAACAAATGTACAATTATTCTTGAATAACTTGAAAGAAGCTTTTCAACGGTATTCTGGATTTGGAGATGGTACTCGTGTTCACAATGTCGATGAAACCTCTACGATGACTGTGCAGAAGCCTCAAAAAGTCTCAGTGCCAAAAAGAAGCAACGTCTGTAAAGTAACTAGTGGAAAAAGAGGCGTTTTAGTAACCACTTGCTGTATCGTTTCCGCTACCGGACATGCCCTGCCTCCTGCCATGGATTTTCCCAGAAAAAAATTAAAAGCTCATATGTTACATGGTGCAACAGCTGGAAAACTGAAAAATGACTTGGTTTAACCTCACCTACATGATGAATGAACGCAGAGTGATGAATCATTTCATAAAGCACACCTCTGTATCGAAGGAAAATCCGGCACTTTTCATTCTTGATCACTAAGAAAGCCACCTGTCAATAGAAACTCTAATTATTGCAAAGTCTTCTGGTGTAACAATACTAACCGTACCTCCCCACCCTACTGCAAAACTTCAGCCCCTTGATATTGGGCTGAATAGACCTTTTAGAACGTTTTATAATTCAGCAGATGACTCGTGGATGCCCCGAAACGCAGGACGTGCATTTACAAACTATCAAATAGCTGAATGGGTAGATCTAGCATATTTAAAAGCAATGACACCGTTAAATATTATCAGTGCTTTTAAAAACGGCGGTATATTTTCGTTTGATGAATCAATTTTCACAGAAGAGGACTTTTTCCCAAGTGCTGTAACAGATAGGCCAGACGCACAAATTGAAGACGATTCACCTATTTTTTTGGATCTAGAAACAGGTAGTCCTCAGATTCCATTTGGTGCTCAAGATGACTCTGACCAACTTCCAAGTATTGAACAGCCAGAAATAAACGCCAATGCTCAAAAAGAGTCAGCATGTTCTACCATGACCAAACTAGAACCAAAGCGACACGATTCAGTACCCAGAATGACTATTTCGCCAAGGCCATCAACTTCACAACAAGGAGCAGTATTCATTACACCTGAAGGGATTAGACTCCGTCTGAAAGCAGGTCCTCGAAACAATAAAAAAAGGACATTGGGCAAAAGTATAATAGCGCCAGACACTCCCGAGAAAGATAAGATAGAAGAAAAAAAAGGAGGTAAAGGAAGTAAAGAGAAGTGATATTTTTGAAGAAAAGAAACCAAAGAAAGAACAAAAATTGGAAAAAAATGACTCTGACAGTAGTGGCGATGAAACTTTTTGTGCCAATGGATCGTCTTCTGGGGGAGAGATAATTTTAAGCGATAGCGAAGACGACAACGGAATGATTCTGGATGATGACATCATTTCCAAACCTTTGCCAAGAAACCCTAAAGTGGGTGACTATGTGGTTATTTTGATAGAGACAAATAAAAAGAAAAAATATTATTTCGTCGCAAAGATTTTAGAAGAGTCTAATGAACCAGGATATGACTATTTTGTATCCTATTCCAAACTAAAGAGTAAAGTTTTTCATACATTTGTTGAACCACTGAAACCAGATATGGCAGGAGTTTGTAAAAATGACATAAAATTAATACTTCCTGACCCTAAAATTGAAGGCAGTAGTCGCCGGAAAGCAACTTTTACATTCCCAATGGATTTGTCACTATTGTCTTTTCCTCTTTGAATTTGGTTGGAAATTTATAGGAGTTTATGTAGATTTTGATATATTTTTTTTGAAAACTATTAATGTCAGAAGCAGGCCTTTATGCTGGTTCCGTTTGTATTTTTAAAGTTTACTTCACAAGTAGCCTCTTATTTTGATTTTTTTTTTGTTTTTGATGATGATTAGGTTCATTACAAGGGTCATGTAATTTTAGTTTATTTGACTCTTTTATAATTTGACTGAGACTAAGACTGTTAATAACGTCAAAGAGTGTTAATTGTAAGTAATACTGGTAATTGTAGTGTTTCTAACTATATTTTTAAGTTGTATTAGTGCCTTCTAGTTTTTTGAGATTTTATATGATTGTTCCTGACAAATACAAATACATAAAAAATTATTAAATATTACATTTCTATAATTTTATTCAGCGACATTTCCATCAATAAATATGTTCAAATATGCGATAAAGGTAGGTGATTAAAGTGATGGTTCACTGTATATATAATGGTCCACTGGTGATTCACCCTCCGATTCACTGTGTGCTTATACTGCTACACAGTGCACAATTCGCCATCTTTCAAAAAAACTATCAGAATTGGTGCTGAAATTGATAAGCAAAACACAAGTTTAATAAATTACATTTCGTTTAATGTCAATAGTTCTTAATTACATTCACGTACGGTGGATTTATAAATGTTCAAACTTTTAGTGGTTCACTGTTTACCATGTCACCCTATTTATAACAATGATTATTTGGCACCCCACGCTGTTTTACAACAAAATGATTTTTTTTTGTGAATAGATTGATTCTGATTTCAGACTTATTGTTATTAGTTACATCAAGCCATAGGACTTATTATCGATGTGGAACACAATCTTAAATTAGTTTGGAACTATTTAAATTTTTTAGTTTGTATTACTATTATAGCGTGTGTTTTTTATTTTTTCAAACTATTATTCATTTGTTATTCGAATTATTAAGTATTGATTCAGACAAATGATTGCATAGATTTGAAACGAATGAAATTGAATACATTGTTATAAATTTGATGATATTCCATTTTTATGAATTAGGAGTAATTTGTACAAGAATTAATGAATATAGGTTCGAAGTTCGAAGTTAATAATCAGTAATGAATATCTAATGGTTTGATGATGAACATATTATGAAAAAACCATTTTGTAACAATTTTTTCCTTTACCCTCCATGTTAGGAATCGCATTTTCAGCCCTTATGGACTTTCAGTTATATTCAAGTCAATAATTTCAGTATATTCATAATATTCTTGGCATGTCAGAATCTCATAAGCATTTATTGTTCGAACACACATACATTGGTAGCAGCGAGACCATCGCAATGGACAGTCATCGTGGACCTTATATCATCTCCATCTCGAGACAGCAGCCAAGCTAACGGCCAGTTTCCCTCCTGCGAGATCAAGCGCTAAAAGTAGTCAATAGGAATATCACAGGGTTACGGAAGCACGTATAATGAGATACGGACAGCTTGAAGCAAGTTTTCCACAACCTACTGAGGAACCGATAGCAATAGCTCTAAAAGACCTTCAGAAGTAACAGGCAAATTTCGAAAGACTGATCAGTTCAGTCTGGTCCCAAAATATTTTCAGAGCAGATTATAGTACAGGTCTTTATAGACAACCAGATGAAGCAATTTCTGAGGCCAGGTCAGTATATCCAGATGCTTTAGAATTTACAACAGCAGCAAACAACTTGATGTAGTGATTTAGGAACTCAAATTTTTCCTCAATATACGTATTTTTCATTTATTGATTCATTCATCTCGAAGTCTTCATATGAGTTGGAGTTTTTTAAATTCATGATAGAAACTTGTTAAAATATGTTTTTTCGTCAACTAGATTTCTACGTGGAAACTTGTGCGAATTGAATATCAATTGGGTCTTACCATTTAACATGCGATTCCCAACACGAAGTGTATCTACCTTTTATATTACAAAAACTGTCGAAGATATTCTGCGCTTTATGTTTCTGTGCCAGTGAAAAAAGCATTTTTTTAATGTTCGACCATAACTACTATAAGATAAAGTAGAAAGCTTTGAAACTCTCCCTTTTCAACATATTTCAATTTTCAGGAGGAGTTTGCAATTTTTAATAAAATAAAGTGTGTTTTATTTGAAAAATAACGAAACAAAATCGTTTTTCGATTACCGATACAGCTAATATTGAAAAAGTGAGACCATTATTCAATAATGAAAAAATCGCATTTTTCGAAAATCCTGATAATGATATTGAAAATAAGGACGGAATCGACTTCATACAACCTTCATACAAAATAGAAAATATAACGTTTGAATGGAGATGAGTTTGATACGTTTTTTTAAAGAAAAAACACAAGGCGCTCTAAGAGCGGTGCCTGTGCAAAAGTAGTGATTCACATTGGATTTGAATCGCTGGAAATTGAATCCATTGGGAAAAACGTTCTCAGAAAGTTTATTCCACATGAATGCAGTTCTCCAAATGAAAGTTTTTAAACAGCGAAGTTCGAGGTGTACTGAGTTGAACTTCAAAACGATGGGCAGCCACAGTCCGTCGCGTATTTCTGATATGCACCGCTCTT
>WOGR01008270.1:0-11934 GCA_015342045.1 Leptinotarsa lineolata | reverse complement strand
GACCACGCCCCGTTTAGGTGAACGCCACATTCAACTATTAATTTGAGGGGGAAGATAAAGAGTGAAAATTCAGAATTTTTGCAGATGTACTATTCAAAACATGCAACTTTCAAATAATGCAATAAAAAATGTTGAATGAGCCCATTACTATTGTATAGCAAAACACATGTTGCAGTTGTTTGCGGTTCTCTAAACTGTCTAGTGAAAGTCTGACAATAAAGTGTTCTTAGAATACTTATTAGATTGTCATTAAGTAACAGCCAATTTCATTACATAGTTGTAATTTTCATTTTGGAAACAGGTCTACCTTGCTGACAAAAATAATCAGTAAGTAATGAAATTTGAAATTTCAGTTATGTATATAATTCCGAATCTATATTTGATCAAGTAACGTCTTAATAATTCTTCCGAATCCATGAATTAGTGTTAACCCTGAAGTAAATGGATGAAATATGTAACACAACGGGATGGGTTGGGTATAAGATACACTTACGAGTAATTTGCGATTTTTTTAACTGAATATATATTTTTTTACCAAGAATATTACATTAACAAAAAGAGTAATTTTTATACACAGTGATAAAACAAAAAAATTATAAAAACTAAGACACTCTTATAGTATATTGGCATACAACAAACAATCAAACTTAAATGAATTCAAAAGTTTATTTATTCACACAATCAGGACAACCAGGTTTAGAGTGTTCCATACAAATCATTTTTTTACATATGATAGCGATAGCGAGTTTTTCTAATTTTACAAAAGGCGCATTTCTGATAAGTTGTGACAGCCGTTGGCCTCCTGGTTCAATTACACTTTCTCGTGAAAGGTGCTAATACGTGTTCGCCTTTTCAGTTGTTGTGATATCAAAGTAATCCCTAAATCTTTCTATTGTCTTCTCAATATTTTAGAGACGGTCTCATTCGAATTGTAGACATCATTATTTTTTAATATAACGTTCCCATTGATTGTACTCACATTCATTAAGCCATAAAAAATAGTCCTTGACCATCTTCTAGTGTTTCGGGAAACATTATATAGAGATGATAATTGGTCAACAACGTCTACTCCAGGTTTTGTTTCATTATAAAACGTAACCATGGCTGGTTTATTAGCATCTCAAGTAGATGTATCTATTTCACCATGAAGATGCAAGGTAGAAAACATAAGTACGGTTTTGCTAGGTTTCACTTTATATGTAACTAGTGTCATAATCTTCTGAAAGCAAACATGCTAAAGTCAAATTATAGTTAGCAAGTAATAATTGGGCCAAAGGAATTGAATTAAACTAATTATCAACTGTTACGTTTCTGCCTGAATGATGAATTGAATTTGTGAGTCTTGTTACAACATCTATAAGGGTATTGTTCTGATGAAATGGTCCTTGGGGTTGTGTTCCTGCATATACTTCTAAACAGACCATATAAAATGATGAGGAGTCAACTAAAGAATATACCTTTATTCCGTATTTGGCCAGCTTATTTGGTATGTATACATCCAGAAAGAGCAGCGTCCACGAAAAGCAAGTAACATTTCGTGAAGAGTTGTGTGTTCACCCGGCCGATAATGCTTTCAAAATGTATTATTTACATCTTCAAACACTTCTCTAATCGGTGCTGAGTTATCATTTTTTTTCCTTTCTTCTCGTGTGCCAATATCATCAAAATGTAAACAGTGTAACAAAAAGAAAAATGGTCTTTGAGCCATCACCGTCAGAAGTATGTTAAAACCAGTACCATCAGTAGCCCATAATTCGTAAATAGAAGTTCGACCCTGCTTGTGGACACCCGCTATATAAAGTAATCCTATTAAAGTGGCTATCTCCACAATAACAGTTTCACGCACATCTCTTTCATCTTTGTAGGTATCAGATATTTTTGATAAATAAATAAATATTAGTGTACCCAAGAATTTTTTGCAACGTTTCAGTTGTTAAAAATAATTTCCAAGTGCCTAGTACATTTTTTGATCTCTGCTTTCTGACTAATAACACCTGGAAGTTTTGTTATCAAGTTATGTTTTCCAATTTTACCTTTTATCAGAAATGGATGTTTATTCCATTCAAACTCATCTTTTCCATAATAGCATAAAAAACTATATGTTTTATCAACAGGATCATCTGTAGTGTTTGAAATTGTTATATAATCACCGATTTTCTGTTCTGAATCTGTCTCATGGGCACTAAATATATATTGATCTTGCTCTTTCTCTGATTCCTTTTCAGAATCAAATTCTAGATCAGTAGGAACTTCAGCGTACATCTCCAAGGGCGGATATTTTTTTTTATATGAATCATTCATTTTAACGCCTACAAGTACGAAATAATTTAAAAAAATATATAAATATGGCCAACTAAAAAAACTTACACAACTGAACGGGATGAGTATCTCATACATCAAAAGTTTATTATAAATAATTAGCGAACTTTTTTCCCTCAAACTTGTTATTAGACTGAATTTAGGAGAATACTGTAAGTCTCAGGAGAATACTGTCTCAGCCGTCAACAGCCGAGTGTTCAACAAAATTTAACGAGAAATGTATGTACCGGTGTATCTCATACCCACCCGTGCACTCCAGGGTTAAAGAACATACTGTAAATTCATTTGTTTACTATCGACTTTCATTTCTTGATACCTCCTTCTGAAATACTTGAAAAATGTGTGAATCTGTATTTCATGATTTGCCTTGGCACAAGTTTAACCTTTCAAAGCCTTCGATTTATTCAGAAGTTTGATTGTTGTTTGTATGCTTAGGTCATGGAATGATACTAATAAACTTTATAATAATATAATAATAAAATTTATAAATACAACAATTGTTGGGAATAAATTATTGTATAGTTTATATTGAGCAGCAAGTTTTCAGGGTGAACTTTTTAGTTTGCCCTTTATTATCTAAATAATTGATTTATTTATTTTTCAGGTTTTGGAAAGTTAAAAATCCAAAATACTTCAAAGGACATAATTTGCCTCGTATTTTTTTATTTAATGAAGTTCCTGAAACACTTTTGTTGTAGATGTAGCTTTCTTCAATATTTTTTTACGGACGAAAATGCTTAAGGCGCTCTAAGAGCGGTGCCTGTGTGAAAGTAGCGATTTACATTGGATTTGAATCGCTGGAAATTAAATCCATTTGGATCTTATTTTCAAGACTCTCGAAGATAAAAAACTCTAGAGTATTTTCCATAAACTGTGAAGTGATTTCTTGATTTTCCATGTCAAGAGAGGCTGTATCAACTGTGAAATTGGATGAGTCTTTTCAGCAAAGATAACCTCTTGGAGTAAACTTCCTTTTCCAGATATTTCTGAGACATCTAGTACTGGGCAAATACTGTAGTCTGATATGCATATAACAAGTATCTTGATCTTTGGGTCCTACAGATCCTAGACCTGAAGTAAATGTGTAAACAGCCAAGGAATAGTACAACATAACCTCATATCTTCCCTTTACCGGCTTGAATAATTGGAATACAGAAATGAGCAACTATCAAGAGGGACTTACCGTAAATAGGGCGCAGTCTTCGTTCAACAACAGAATTATCCTGGTGCACGTGCATATTTGATTGAGCCCTGGACATTTTTACTCAAATTAGGTTATGTTACCAGTAACTCTTTGAATTTTCTTTTTCTTTTACTGTAGATTACTACAATTGAATTATTGAGACTAGAAAAGTTTAGGAAGTTTGTTATTAATAGCTTCTTTTTATTGTTTACCTGGCTTATACCGCCATGATTGACAAACTAAAAATGTGAAACTCAATCACGATTATACACGTCGAAAGGATGGCCCAGTTCATATATTTGTAACTACACATCTAAGATACTGATGACGTCTCCAATTTTAGACTTGTATTTAGTTACTAGTAAGTATATAAATATATTGTAATATCGGAGGTTGCTGGTAATCTCCATAAGATATCATATATTTATATGTACTTTCAGTATGCCGTAACTGTTTTGGCTGAACTTCAAAATGAATGTTGATAGGTAGGGTCTATATTTGACAGAAAAAGCAAATTTTCAAATTCAAAAAATTTCATCTGATGTCATGATATAAAATGTCTCTTTTTCAAATATGTGTCCCGAAAGTAACCAGAATAACTGTAGTTTAGTTGTTCTGAAATCACCACTATTGTGGTACTGTTGAAAACCTGGTCATATGTGAAACTTGGTTTCCTGAAACCTGGCAAACCAAACGTCAAAATACAAGCCGATAACTTTTTTTGGCGCTCATGTATTTAAAACGTATTAGTGTGTGATTCAAATTCATTCTGCCGTTGAAACGATGACGTCACATCAAATATGATTTGAGACGTATTCATTATGATTTAAAACTAGTGTGCGGTTGGTTTTGAAACAGAATTTGACGTTACGTTACGTCAGTTGTCAGTTTCTGCTTTATTTTGATCGTTATACTTTATAAAGTGCTGAAAATTTTTATATCAATTACATTGTAAAGATGTACAAAATAGAGCTGGAAAATTATTACTTGCACAAATCCGACTCTAATTGAGGTTAGAGAAAATTGAAAAGTTTGAATCATTCCATTCTGGCGAATCTTATTATTAATGACGTAACTACGAATTGTTTTTGAATACAAGCTCGAATACGATTGAACGCCAGAAAACACCTATGATGTTGCGAGAATGGCAATTGACAGATGACTGTTTTAAATTTTGAATATTTGAACGGGTGATTGTTGAAAGGTACCTCGGTCGCGTTCATATTGTTTCGAAAATTGTTCTGGACCAATTAGTTTTTGTATTTGACGAGTTATATTTTACATAACTAAATGTGTATAAAAGTCGATGGCATCTTCCCTTGGGAAGACTCCATTTGTGGGATCGATAGAAAACTCCTGTCAACGAGAGGAAATGCTGAAACACCAAAACTTTGATGTTACGTGGTTCAAAAAATAACATCACAGAAGATCACTATATTCATATGCTGCGTTTATCGACCATCAAGCGATACACAATATATGGCACTATCCTCTTTACTTGCAAACACCCTCAACTTTCCCAGTACCGACATTTCCATATTTGCTGATTAATTTCCACAATACTGAATGGATTTTCGAATATCAACGACGAACAAGATCGCGAAGCTGAGACTTATAAATGAGCCAACCACGATTCCTGACCGTGATGGAGAATATGCTAGTCTTCTGGATCTATACCTAACAACCAATTCAGAAATTTACACAGTCACTATAAGGTCTCCATCTTCTGACCACAAACTTATTACCGATAAATGCTGGAGAACAATCTAAGTCGCGCAAAGTTTAGCACAGATCTGCTGAGTGGTAGGATCTTCAAGACCATTTCCGAAATTTTCACTGGCTAGATGTTTGTTTCAGTTCTAATGATCCATCGACTTGTGCTTCTCAAGTCACGGAAGTTTTTTTATCATCAATGGATGCATATATTCCTTTTTACCAATGAAACGAACTTCTGACGGCAAACCTTGGTTCAACAAAATATGCGAGCAAGCTGTCGCCTCCAAAAATCTTGCATACCGGTAGTGGCACAAAAATCCAAGTGCCGAAAACCGAACAAGGTTTGTTAATGCTCGCAACAGCTGCAAACTTAGAATAAATGAAAGCAAAGAACTTCACAATCAAAGAATAAGAGATAAACTGTATGGAGCTCTGCCTTTAAAGATCGTAAGATATCATTAGAAAGTTGGTCGATTGTACCGAATAATATTGTGGTTCATTTTATTCACTCCTGAACTGAAAAAAATGAGCAATTGAAGTAGTTAAAACGTCACTAGAAATTCAGGATCAATCGAAAACGATTTTTTTTCAATACTTTACTTTTCATTTATTGAGAATAATATTGAAATTATGAGATAGAAATTCAGTAGGATTTCCAAAGTTAGTTTCGGTTTTCAATTTTCGCAAAAAATAAAGATACTAAGAAGGGGTAGGAAGTCAATAAAGTAGATATTATTTTCTTCAGAAAAAATAAAGAAAGGGTAAAACTAAAATAACTACCAACTTAATTGCATGAAATCAAGTTTTTTCTCTACAATCTTCACAAAAAAGTATCAAAAAAATTCAAAAAGGTTCAAATATGAAAAAAAATTGCCGAAACCCGGGATCGAACCTTTAGATCTTCAGTCTAACGCTCTCCCAACTGAGCTATTTCGGCTTATAATAAATTACTTCGTTTCCTGTATTCAAAACAAAATGATTGATAAAAATATCTATTTTCGGTGAGAATACTGAGGGACCAATTTGCAGTATATATCAATAAACCACTGTGACTAGTTTCACTAGCAAATAATTTTATTCAACAGGACACCTTTATACACGTAACGTAACTTGCGATAGTCATAGTCCCTAATTCAAACAACTCTCAAAGAAGAATTTCAATATCAATTTTTTTCTTTCAAGTTGACGTTTTTCCCTCAACAGTTATCTCCTGTCAGGTGAGATTTTTATACATACAGGATGAATTATAACATTAAAAACGATTAAAATTGAAATACTCAAAGAAGGTTCTACAAAGGGTTAAAAAATGGAAATGTGAATGATTATTGACAAATTTCAATGGTTATTTCTAACACTGCTGCCCGGTACAGCGCTTTCGAAATGATGAGTTTTTAAAGTTCCTCACGAAGAACACGTTCGGTAACGACAAAGTTAGTCCCGCAATCACAATATAATATGTCTTGGTGTGCCCCGTCTGTTCATAAAATTCTTAAAACAGAGTATAAGTATATGTAGTTATCATGGTCTAATTTATGAGCTACTTCAATATGTACTGCCCTAGTTGTTAGACATGTAAATAATGATCTTCAACGTTTTTCTGTACGTCATCCAACCATTATATTCATCGGACCAAAATAGTCTACACTGGTATGGGTAAATGGAGAAATGAAAGTGGCTTGTCGACAATCAGGTAGAGGAGACATTTCCGGTATAGCAAGTACTGCCGAGTTAATAATACATGTCTTGACAATTCTTTCGTACTTTTTTCAAAGTTCTCAACTTGCAAATATAATAGTTTTGTCTAATCTCGTTAAAGACGCTCTCATTATTTTTGTGTTGGAAAGTTATTGGGCGTTTAGCATTCACCTCAATATGGTTACTAACCTCTATTCTTCCCCGAACACGTAGTATACCATATTCATCTAGATAAGGAGACAATTTGTAAATTTTGCTGTTACTTCTCACTGTAGGTTGAAGTTTTGTTGTAGATGAATTCTTCAAGGTTTCAATTTCTTCATGATGAAACTTCATTTGAACAATTCTTATGAGAATGTTTTCAGCCTGTTTGAGTTCTTCTGAGTTTAGAACACCGGTAGTCCTTGCCTGATAAACTGCATTAAATTGATGAATTTATGGACGTACCCTACTGTGCATAATAAAATTCATTATAACTACTGAATTTATTGATGTTCAGAAGAAATTTTTATGTTTCATGAATGCTCACAGTTTGTTGAGTACATTGTTATTCATCAGGCTCCTCCACCGGCCACATTTGTCTTTCAGAATAGGGAAACTCCGGTCCCAAAAACCATCTGTCCGTTGCTTTCAATGACGGTCGCGTGGTCCAATTTGTAGCTTTATCTGCGACGTTGAGTTTAGTTGGAACATAGTGCCAGTTGGAAATCATGGAAATGTCCTGAATTCCCGCAACTCTGTGAGCAACAAACTTATACAGTTTTGTAGGTTTTTTCTGCCTTTAAGAATTTATTTGTTTCCTTTATTTTACTTTAGTGAGAATACTAGACAATCCGTGTTTAAATTCCGCCACATGCCCAGAACTTTTTTTATAGTTTCTTTGGAATCCATATTCATGTCGATTTCTTCAGGGCTTTGAGAGGAACGATTCATTGTTTATATCAATATTTGTGAATTTGAATGCCACTTTCTAATTTCAAAGTTGACTCGAGAATGAATGTAAGCAACTTGTTTCGCAACCTCAATAGCGCTCTTCTCATCATCCATGGAATCTAATAGATCATTTCGTAATAGACTCGACAGCTCTCGGACAATCTGATGAAAATTTGCGGGCATTTCTGTTTTTCACAAATTGCGCACAACTGGGTGAGCATGTTGCACCGAAAGTCAAAACTATCTTGATATCCAGCGGTCTACTAGGATCACCATCGCGCCATAAGAAACGTCGCGTATGTTGGTCCTCGTTTCTTACTACAATCCTCGAATACATTTCCTTTATATCAGCAGTAAATCCAATTCTTACCTTTCGAAATATCATTAATACTCCAAGTAACGAAAATAGCTGATCGTCACCTTTCAGAAGTAATGAATTCAGTGAAATTTCATTAACTGTTGCCGCAGCATCCCAAACGAGTCTGAACTTTCCCGGTTTGTTCGGATTAAAAACAGGAAACAAAGGCAAATACCAAACTCTGTCAAATTGCTGAGCCAATTCTCCTGTAGTGAGTTTTCTCACTATAGGAGAATTGTTGTCATATTTCCACATCAAGCCAATTTTATATTTTTCCACCTGAGCTATTGTGGACTGCATGATGTATTCTGCTCTCTTGGGTTCTTTTGAGGAAATAGTATTTGTGGCTCTAACTCCAAGACTTTCAACTGTGAAAAATTTCTTTACTGTGTCGTGGAGTTCTTCATCACTCACTTTGGTGTCTTCACATTCGCAGATGTGATAATTGCAACAATTTCGAGACAAGACCAACACAAAACGACATGAAACAAACATTTGTTTCATGTCGTTATTTTCTTTTAAATGTATTTAATATGTCTGATGGTTTTAATAATAGTAATATCAACACGGAAAACTACTTTTCGAGCCCTGAGGAAGAATTTAATTAAATTCGAAACGTCGGCAAGAAAACAATTGTTTTTTCTTTCTAAGAAGAAATTGATCCTGTTATCCAACCAACTTTTTTTTCAGAAAAATTATTGGATCACCTAATTAGTTAACCGATAAAAAATGAAGTTCACAGTATTCATTTAACAAAAAAAGAAGATTGTATGGAATGGGTACGAAATGTTTTCCACTCGTCTCGTCTAAAAACTTCTTTTGAGGTGCTTTAAATGTCTTGAATTCGAAAGACGTAATTTTGTATCATTTCAGTTTCTCAACTTGAAATGATACTTTACTTACCTATACCAACAAATAATGTAGTGCATGGATACCTTTAGTCGTACCTCATTCATTTCTTTAATGAGGCTAGGTGTACAGTCCCCACGAAATGTAGGCTAACAAACAAACAGAGAGAGGTGGTCGTGCATTTTGATGGCTTTACAACTACGATTTGTTAGTCGCTCTTGTATCGGTAACGTTTTCCCATTGTTTGAAACGCTGTCAGAAAAGTTTATAACTGGACCATAGACGTGTTTCGTGACAGAAACGAGAAAATCGGTGGAAAAACAGATGTTGCGGTAGTTGTTGACATTCATGTGAAGTTGAAATAATTATTCCATGTAATGCTGAAAAATCAATAAATTGTTGAACTTGCGAAGTGCCTCTACTAGACTCTAATGTACATGCTGAGATTTGAAAATCTTGAGTGAACATCCTATTTTGACTTATAGGTACGTAAGTGATACTTTCAATTTTGATAATATATTTTACTCATGATATGGCAGAACATACTTTGAAGAATTGAAAAACTCATTTTCATTACCTCTGTGATGAAATAAAAAATTAATAGTTACAATGTATGTATTTATAACAGAATATTCTCAACTCTCAAAGTCGAATTCATTGTGGTTTCTTCAAAAAGTAAAATATTATTACTGAAATATATATTCATAATTGGACATCCGAAAAACTTGAAGAACCTTTAAGGTCACTGAGTAATTTATACCACTAATTATTTTATGATTTCCACAATTCTTATGTGCTCTGCACCTTTTTTGATGAATCTTTTTATGTAGGAACTTTCACCAAAAAATGTTGGGGTAAGTACCCCTAAGATCGAGCTTAACATAAGTACCGCCAAGATCGAACTTGCTAATATAGCAAGAGCACATGAATGTCAGATTTCTTCAATTATACTTAAAATCTGGAATTTTCTTAGCGCATTTCCGAATCAAATTGAAAAAATGAGTCCCAATTTTCTTACAACTTCTTTACGATAATACCAGGGTTGAGCCATCAATTTCCAGAAACTATCGTGGTAAAACCTATCGACCTTTCACTTTAATAAATTGCAACTGCACTTTAGTTATAGTACAAAAGCCGAATTTTATATATGTTACTTAGATAACTATAAGACGTTTTTAGTAGCAGGACAGTTTCGGCAGTTTGAACACATTTCCAAACTTGAAAGTTAACTGTAGGCGCGAGCGTTAGACCAACACATTCATTGAATATCTATATGTGATGATTGTCAGAGCAATAATCATGTACGCAGCATTTGCTGGGTGGCCAGAAGCTCAGGGCAAATATCTTAGACGAGGCCTCTGTTTTGTATAGGGACAGGCTTGTCTGACTATATCTGATGCCACCTGCTCAAAATCATCAGCGGCCATCATAAAAATCCTTTCAGACCTATCTCCTCTTCATATCTTTCTAGATAAAGAGAGAAGCTAAATGGACAACAACAGGCTTAGGCGGTGCCAAGCAAATTACTGGAGGGATGATCCACGTTGTTCTAAAAGGTCTACTTCCAAGTCACTGTCATCTGAATAATCATATGAAGAGACTTGGATATAGGCATCCAGTGTCACAGTTTGAAAGCCGTGGATTTTTGGAATTTCTTCCTGACGTTTCTGCTGGCGCGAGTGGCTAGCTTCTTCAGAGGTTTAACCATCATGGCTTGTTGTCCGATGACTAACTTTTAGGCTTCGTAAAGCGTATTTATGCCTTGTCAGGTAATCAGTTGTATTGGAAATTGTATTTGTACCTGGAAAATAACAATCTTGCTACCTGTTGTCATTCTATTCGTTATTCTCGAATTCCTTAAAATGGGGTTCCATATTCGATTGAGGTTCACCGCTTCTTCTTTTCTGTTGAAATTCTCCGTGTGTTTGTGGAAGAAATTCCAAAAATCCACGGCTTTCAAACTCGGAAAACAGTGACACTGAAAACCTCAGCTGCGAAAGTCTAAACCATTTTGTTCAAAGGTATCCATCGTTTCTATCTGAAATGGGGACATGCGCTAAAAAACTTTCAGCCTTCATAAAATGAGGAAGCTATTTTCGAAGACGGATAGTTGGTTTATCAAAAGCATGAATAGTAGTCTAACTAGTTTTTAAACTTGCACAGATCTAGTCTAATCCTCCTCAAAGTACATTTTTTATGGAGATGCGCATGCACTGTAGAAAAATCCTCAAGACAATCTTAGAACGGTGTTTGTACGGAAATAGCGATTTACGTTGGATTTGAATTGCCTGCCTTACTGACTTAATTTCGTAATTACGCTGTTCTATGAATGAAAGACTTCTTAAAAAATTTGTTTGATGAGAAGCTGCTAGTTTGCCACGAACTTCGGATGTATGTAAGTCGAAGGCCTTGAGGAGGGCAATCATACTGCCATCACGCTGTGCGATTTACCTTCAACTGTGTACCCCATGTTTTCTTGTTAAAAAAATTATCCCATTATGGTATAAGAGGACTACCGCTTGAATTTTTTGAATCGTATCTCACGAACAGGGAGCAGAGGGTATTTGTTAACAACAGATACTCTAGTTCAAAGCCAGTTATACACGGTGTATCACAAGGATCAGTTCTTGAACCACTCTTGTTTATCATCTGCATCAATGATCTGTTCTTTCATCTATTTCCAAATAATATAGTCGTGTTTTCTGATGATGTAACACTCATAAACGCGGATAAAAATACGGTAAAATTGGATATTATTATTGAACAGGCAGAAAATCAAGCGGAGGTGTAGTATAATGCCAATAATTTGAAATTAAATAGAGAAAAAACTCAAAATCTCGTTATTTCAACAAATCATAACGTTGCGGCAGGTAATGAGGTC
>WOGR01008268.1:0-11937 GCA_015342045.1 Leptinotarsa lineolata | reverse complement strand
TCTACCAGTACATCTGAATTTATTGAAAACTTGAAATCGTACCTAAATAATGATAGAGACCACCAATATCACTCAAAACTAATTGTCGGAGATATCAACATTGACATTCCCAATCTCTCTGTTCACTCGAATGAATACTTGTATGTCCTTTCGGGTATAAATAGCTAGACAAAAATACAAGGAAACGCAAAATTATATATAGACCATATATTTGTTAATAATGAATTTGTACCAACATCATAGATCATTATTCGACCCTTGTGCAACTAGTTTTTCCAAATCAAAATGAAATATTTGAGGAAAAAATAAATATATTTCACCACTTTTGGAAAAAAATTGTCAGAACTCTTGGAGAGAAGTTGCCAAATATTGAATCTGCAACAAGTAAGTAGTACAATATTCTATAAGTAAATGTTCAAAAAAAATAAGAATAAAAAGTAATGAGAAGAAGCGGAAAAAATGGATAACAAAATACCTAATCAAATATGTTAACAAGAAAAATTATATGAACAAGCAGGTAATACAAAAAAATCCTCATAATGAGGAATTAAAACAGGAATTGAAACAAAAATAAACTAGACATGCTACTGAAGACAAAAAAAATTATTACAAAGCACGCATTAATGAAAACGTAAACGATGCGAAAAAATTGTGGAATAACATCAATGAAATGGTTAGCTCATGCAAAAATAATGAAATACAGCGGATTAAGGACACCCACAACAATATCATTACTAATGATGAACAAAGAGCAACCATTTTCAATAACATCTTCATAGAAATGGGGAAAAATTCAGCAAGAAATATTGTCAAAGACAGTTTGAACGTACCAAAAGAAAAAACAACAAAAAAATTCAATTTCCATTTCTCCTACGTCAGAAAACGAAGTACTCGATATACATCAACTGAAAAATGGCAAATCTCCGGGTATCGATAATATAAAGGCAGAAACTCAAAATATTTGCACCTCACATAGTCGATCCACTCATTTTCATAATCAACAGATGTATAGAATCAGGGAAAACTCCTGATGAGTTTAAAATTTCTGTGGTGAGACGCATTCATAAAAAGGAGATTTCACAGACGCAAAAAATTACAGGCCCATTTCACTCATTACCAACTTCACAAACATTTTTGGAAGAATACTAAGAAATAGACTCTCTAGATATTTGCATAAGTATAAACTACTATCTGAAATGCAATTCGGATTCAAGGAAGGCAAGGCAACAGAAGACTCTATAATTGAACTCACAAACTATGTTTACATTGGATGAGGGCAAACCTTGTCTTGGAGTTTTTGTAGATCTGGCGAAGGTATTTGATACCGTTAGTCACACCATATTACTATCAATACTTCAAAATAATGGGGTACGGAGCAATTATCTGAAACTTTTTGAAAGCTACCTTGATAAGCGTCAACAATGTATTAAAATCAATGAAGCCTACAGTGAGTTCAGGAAAATTGAATGTGGTGTGCCTCAGGGTACAGTGCTAGGGTCTATTCTGTTCTCGATTTATGTGAATGTATTATTTTCAGTACAGTATGGAGGAAAACTAATTAGTTTTGCGTATGATACAGTAGCTTTTCATAAAGGACAAGACTGGATCAAACTGAAAAACTCTGTGGAATTAGATACTTCTTCAATAAAATCATTTTCTGACAACAGATTACTAACTATCAATATTGATGAAATATTCTTTCTACCCTTTACCTCATATGAAACTACCTTGCCAAATTTTAAACTACTTTGCCACGTAACCTACAAATATCTTCTGTAAATACCATCAAATACCTCCGAATTATGATAAATACACATTAGCAATGGGATCATCATCAAAAGTGTTTCCTTAAACTGATGTTATCCAAAAGTTTACGATTTACAAGTGAACGTTTATATGAAGAATCGGGTATACTAGACGTCGAGCAGCTATATTTCAAAAAAGCAATATTAAACAATATGAAAATGAAAATGATCTGGTCAAACTCATCCATAACTATAATACAAGGCGTCACATTCAATTTCAATGTCCTCGGACACAAAGATCCATTGGGTAACGAAGCTATTTATTTGGGCACGAAATTGTATAACAGTCTACCTCTAGACATTCTGGAAAGTCGATCTATTTACTAATTCAAAAATAAATTGGCAAACCTCATAAAAATACCCCAACACAATCAGTACACATTTGAAGAAAAAAAAAATTTGACTACTGTATGTTGTGAACAAGTGTGTATGTATCTATGCTATATGAACCCTCTGGTATCGATAATACATTTTAACTATTATTTGTATCAATTTATATCAAGCATACTCATATTATTATGGCAAAATCTCAATCTCAGAATAACGTATTTACTGAGAACAGAAGTAAAGTTAAAATGTCTTAATTGATAATAGGAACATTGCGAGATTTCATGTTTTAGTGTATACGTATATCTATATTTGTGAACAAGTGTGAGTGTGTCTGTAAATTATATTGTTGAATCTTAAGAGTGTGTACCTAGAATATTTATATTATAATGATAAAAAATCTTTTCTCAGAATTAAGTTATTACTGTATTCATTTCAATTCTTGGTATATTATGTGAACGACTAACAAGTGTAAACTTCAGTGGAACATCCTTGTGCTTATTTGCTACTTGTAGTTGATTATCATAACCTGTAAATCATGTCTATCTGCAAATAAACGCTATAACTAACTATAAAAAACCTGTGCCCGAAATTTCCCAGTACTATTGATCTTGAATAGACGACCTATTTGACGATGTCTATTCTTTTGAAAAGTATTTCTTCATGAGATTTTTAAAACTTTATGTTTTTTTGTTCAGTAACACTATAAAGAGTGTGTTTCCTGGAAAAACTGTTATTACAAAATTCTCTTTTTCCCATATTCCGGAGAGAAAAAATCTATAATTCGTCCAGAATATATTTTACTCTAACTCAGTTAGTTGAGTAAGCTATAAATTACGCTGTAGACGACCCCTCTCGATATAGAAGGCCCAGACATTGTCGAGTGAGGCTCTCATATCCTTCGTTGAAGGGTGAATAGCATCTTCATCCTTCCCACCCCAGCCAGGCAGCGGTAACCGCGCGATGGGCAGCACAGATGCCCGCAAGGACCATCTTGCTGTCTTGAACACCCTCAACCCAGTCCACATCCCCTTGTTCTTCTGACATTGTCACCTGTAAGGGTAAAGGAGTTAGGCTCCACACCTGTTTGAAATCAATATGCGAACAGCCTTTTACTCTAACATTTTGTTTCTGAAGTTTTTGCTATAAAACTTAATTGTTGAGAACAATATATTTTTCAATTATATAAAACATAGTCAACTCCATGTTTTTAAAGAAGAGTTTTTCAATGAAAAATCACATTTTTGATGAAATTATGAATGTTCCATTCGAAATGAAGAAATTGGAGAAGTTACTTTCGAGTTTCGATCCACTCACTATTAGAAAAACACGATTTCTGTCAAATTATTGTTCAATGATGGGAAACTCCACTTCTGGACATCTTTATAACAAAGCAAATATTTTGAATTCGTTTTCCTCAATTATATAAAATTTTCAACGCTATTTTTGGTATCTAAAGTTTTAAAACAAATTATTTTTGATAACTTCACTCCTTCATCAAAAAATGATAGAAGGTCAATATGATACTTGTTGTAGTCCCTTTTGAATATTTTCCACTTCAAACCGTTTCGAATATAGTATCTTATTTCACCTGCGAATGTTCCTGAAGATATTGAAACCTCATCAGAACATCAAATACATTTCTTACTATATTCAAGGCGATAGAGACGTGTTGAATTCATCAACGATTTGGCTAAAAAAAGAACGGTAGTTTATGAAAAATGAAGATGAAATCACATAGTGATTATGAGAAATGTTTGAGTTTCGGAAATAAAAATGCACAATCACTTCAAAGAATGGAATTTTTCAATAGCTATAAAAAGCACTACTTCATTGAAAGAAAATTCCAATCTCTTCTTGATGACTTTTTTACCACCTTATCATTAGTGAAATGATATCTGATACATTATCATCATGTGCTTTGACTATAAAACACTGAGTTTCTGTAATAGTGAGTAGTTCAACAGTGTGTTGCCAACAAGAAAAATGTTGAAATTGGTAAGTGCCTTCATTTTTTTAAATTTACTTTGGCAATGAGGATATTCCCAACAATTTCCATAAACATATTTTAACTGTCAGATAATAATTGTCATTAATTATTTGAATTTCGTTTTATACTGTTTTTACAAATCAATTTGAATAGCCGTGACTAGGTGAGATCAACCTTGATCGATTTTTTGTACATTTCTCAAGTCAAAAACAATTGAAGATATTCCCATCAACATTTGGAAATAAATTTGAAAAAGTTTTATCGTAATGGATATTCACATCTAAGTGAAGAATGACTCCATGAGGGATAAATTTCCAGTTTAGCTGGAATGATTTCGCAATCAATAATCTATTTCCAATGATTGCATAATCTTTGTATTATTCGTCGTATAATAATGATAAAATCTATTCCGGTACTGATTCCATTTCATAAAAATATGTCTGAATGTACTGAAAATCACCCCTAAATATTTTTTTTCAGATCGTATTTTCTATCGCTGTAGTAGCAACAATTTCTGGGGAAGTTGCAGAAACCAACAAGGATGTGGTCCAAGGAAATCTCAATGTGCCAAATGTAGAACAAAAAAGTAGTTTTCCAGTTTCAGGAAGTATTCAGCAAGAAAATGTTAATGGAATTGTGAACTTCCTACCGTTCAACGGAGTCAAATTCCCATCTGCAAATTCTGGTATAATTCCTTCTGGAATCAACAATCCTATCAAGTTCTCTCCTTATGATGGTATAAATTCGCCATTCTTCAACAACTACAATCCTTCACTCAATGGCATATTTCTTCCCTTCTACAACGGTGTCTACAATTCTTTTCTCCCATGCAATAGTTTTGTTCCCCCTTTCTTCAATGGTATAAATCCTACTCATTTCAATGGTTTGATTAACCCTACTTTTTGCAGCCCTTTGAAATTTCCTTGCGATTATTCTGTAGTGATTCCATCATGCTATAATCCAGTATACCCTCCATTCTACCCCTACTCACCTACTGTCGGTGGAGTGAACCCTTCTGGTGGAGCAGGAGGTGCCTTTTGGCCAAATCAAGTGAACAACAATGTTGAAGCTGTTGTGGATCAGAATGTTGCCCACATTGAACATGAAGGAGAGTTCTCTACCAATTTGAATGACGGTTTCCACTCCCAGCATGAACCAACAGTTGTGAAAACAGTATCTCAAGTAATTTCAGAAAATCTGCCCCATGTTGGAAAAGTGGTAAAAGAAACTAAAGAGTTCATCACACACGGAGATCGCGATTTCCATGGTCATGAATATGGACATCGTTATGGGGGTTATTGATATGAGTTATGTTAACATTGTAATTTGAGCTTCATATTCAATAAAAGTATTTGATCAAAATTTGTTTAAATTCAAAGTTCTATGGTCAATATATTAGGATAAAGTGAAATTTGGTGAAAAATCTTCAGTAACGGAAATATTAATTCTGAATAATAGTCATCAACAAATTTTGAATTATATTCAAAAATTTTTTTGATTCCTCCACATCTAGAGGAAAAAGTGACTAGGAAAAGAAACTGTGCCATAATCAAATCATCAACTGCTTTGAATGTCATCAATTTACTGCATCATATTTTGTTATATGATGGAATTGGCCGATACTTGATGAAAATCCATAACTTACGTATTCAAAAAACACTTTATTGTGGGATTTCACGAAACAGTTTCACAAAAACGTAATACGTGTTTCGCCATATAATGGCTTCTTCTGGTGTGTTTTCACTAGTGAAGATACGCCAGAAGAAGCCATCATATGGCGAAACACGTGTTGCGTTTTTGTAAAACTGTTTAGTGAAAATCTCACAATAAAGTGTTTTTTCAATACGTTATTATATTTTGCGTCAGCTCAAGAATAAATGAGCTTGCATCGATGTTCCTATGAAAATTCAAAATGTTTTGGTACTAAAAAACTGAATGAACGACAAACTGAGTGTATATCATTTTTTTTATGTTTTTTCTTCTCATCTACTTGGAAATTTGATACTATATAGACAAAAAATTGGTCTTCAACTCGATTTGTAAGCTTCAGCATTTTATTTTAGAAAATCCGAATGTACAACCGTTGTGGAGGATTGATTTTACTACAAAAAAGTTCCGACGAGCTGAAGCTGTAAGACTCATAGATTTCAAGTAACAGATCTTTAAAGATGAATTCTATTGAAATAGACATTCAATCCCTAATAATTTTGAATTCAATAATTGTGAATAGAAAATTGACAAATAACAGACTTCAATTATTTTTGGAAAAAACAGACACGGTTAATTTGATCTAGAGAATCGATGGCCCCACCCGGGTTTCTGAAAATAATGTCTCTCTTATAGATTTATTGTTAACTGATTTTGAAATTGTGAGTGCTGACGTGACTGATGCTGATTTGGATAATCACTTTGTTATTTCTTGCTCATCACAGTCAAATACGAAGCCACTTCCTTTGAAAAAATATACTTTCAACGACATCAATCTGAACAGTTTTCAAAGATATCTTGAAAATATTCTTTGGGATAATATTAACTATATTGAATCATTTGATGATGAGATAAACTATATCAATAATAATATTTCGTTATTGGCCGATAAACATGCACCACAGAAAATCTCGTATTTTACGAAAAATTGAAAAACTTACACTCCATGGATTACTGATAATATTAGATTGATGCAAAGAATGCGTGACGAAACTCTCGTAAGGTATAAAAGGAGTCGACAATCCGCTCATCTTCATTGTCACAGACAATTCTCCCTTCATTAGGAGAGAAAAAAAGCATATTTAAATTCTCATAGCAAACAATGATAGCAGATATTCAGAAAATTGGGTGTAACAAAAAGTAAACATATTGAATAACCTGATAATCTTATATATGTCAATATTCTGAATGATCATTTTGTTAATGCACTGAGTAATGGCCTACCAACTCGAACTGATATAGTAAACTACTATTCAAACCTTCTATCGTATGTCACCCATATTTGGAATTACGCAGTCGAGGAACATGGAGAATCAAGAGCTGTTGCGCTCGTTATTTCTAAGATCTTTGACCGTGGGTGGCATGAGTGTTTGCTGGTCAAATCATTTCTGTGTATGGATCTTCAGCTTCCTGAATGGACGTTCCCTGCAAGCGGCCGTCGATGGATATCTCTCAAATACTTTTACCATCAACGCTGGTGTTTACCAGGAATCCATATTGTCTCCAACCCTCTTTCTATTGTATATCAACAAGTTATGAGAAAAAAACAAGAATCCAATATATTGCTTTGCTGATGACAGCAAACTTGTTTCGTCATTCCATTTGGATTCCAATACATCAGCTGCGGATGCACTTCTTCACCGGCAGCAAGAGGTTGCATATCTTGATGAGGATCTAGAGCTAATTTCGAATCGGGGTGAAAGTAACTAGGTTCAATTCAATGTCACAAAAATCCAGCCATCAGTTTTCTCCAGAAAGATGAATGTCTCCGAACCGGATATAATAATGTGAGGACAGACAATTCCGCTGTCTGCTTCGATAAGTTTGTTGGTTGTTAAAATGGACACTAAAATGTCTTGGCACAATCATGTCGCTGGAATTGCAAAAGCTGCTTCTCAAAAGCTTGTACACATCTCAGCAACTTTTGATGCTTAATGAAGCTCAGATCAGACTTTCATTTGAACTTGCGACAGACGAACATGCTAACTATACCCAAACATAAAAAAAGTATTCAAACGATCTTTCTCTTGGAATAAGCGAGAAGGTTTCTCGCGGAACCTAAGGTTTTCCGCGATACTTCTCGCTCGCCTCACTAGTGACTTCTCAGCAGCCATTAGCATTCGTATCCTATCAAGACAGTGCTGTTTGGTGGTTAGCAGTACGTCTTGACTCAAAGTGTAATGGATACGCCGTGATTTGGCGGCTATTCGCCGCATTGCGGGCGTGAAAGGACTGTTGGCCGCCCTGTAATCCATCATATATTGGATACGAGACGCGTGTTGTCTCGCCGACGTGATCTTAGCCTCCATTTTGTGTACACGCCGTTCAATCTTCCGAACCGCAAGGCCTGGATTTCGCCCTTCCGATTCGGAAAGCGGTTGGATGACGCTATATACGGCGGTGTTGATTTTCCAGATATCAGTCTCTTCTGTTAGAACACTATGAACCTCTGCATCCAACCAATCCAGTTCTTGTGGCTTCAGGAGCCTGATTCTGTGGAGCGCCCTTCGTGTTCTGATTGTCTCTATTGGTGGCATGATGCGAGTCTTCTCTCCAGCCGTGCCAACGGGTGGTAGAACTGTCACTTCCACCACTTCGTTAGCAGGCTGAGAAGGAGCTATATAGCCCAGCCGCCGAAGATAGGATACTTAATCCCCGAGATCTTGGACGCGGAAAAGGCGGCATGCTCCGGATGTTTTTCACACCACAGAGCATGCACTCTTGCCATGTACCGCCTTCGCGAAGGCTCACTACTCTCGTTACAATGCATTAGGCTATCTCTTAGCTCATGCTTCCACTCAAAGCGTCCGTTGTCATTGCCAGGGTTGTCATCGGTAGGCAAATCATCGTTATGGGCCTCACCATCTTGCCTCTGACCCGTCCGAGCGGTTCGATAGTGAGGGCCCCTTCCTCGACTATTAGGAATCGAGTTTTGGGTCTACCGGGTGGTTAGCCCTGAAGACTCACGGCCGGTACAGGAGGGAGAATAGGTTTTGCACCAGTTGCTCAGGTAAGTGGTGGCGCAACTCACCAAAGGCTTCAGGTGTTGGTGGCTTCCCTGCTCATTCATTATTATTATTATTATAGTTATCATCATTCTTTTTTGATATCATTTTATTTTCAATAGTCGGAAGATTCAGAAAATATTGGAAAATTTGACAAAATTGAATTCTTTCTTGATTTATGGATAATCGAAGTTTGACATCAAAAACCCAAGAAAGCTTCGAACAAGATGGATGATAAATATACATGAAAGGACAGCTGAATAAAAATCTCAATTGGTTTTCATAGGATTTTATTGAAATTATTTTCGAAATTGGCGAATTTATTGAAATGAATAGAAATTCCTTGTCGAGAATCAACCTCAAATTCATTTTCACTACTTCTTCTTCATCAAGTCCAATTCGCTTTTCGTTATAGCCTTTTCCCTACGCAGACTTGCAGTCGAATCCGGTGCCTCAATACTCACAGACAGTTTCTTCGGAATATCTTTATCTCTTGATTCTCTAATCGCATCTGGAGGAGATCGTACAGTCACAATTTTTCCTTGAGTTGAATCCTTCTTTAGTGGCATTTTATTTTCAGCTCTAAATCGTTGCAGCAGTTGTAAGCGGAGATTTTCTGCCTTTATCAAAAACAGATCCCTCGATTCGAGTATTCTTCGATATTTACTGCAAAGAAAACATCATTTGAAACTAATAACCTTTGAATTAAAAAAAAAAAGTTTATCAATAAATGAATCGGGAACCCCTATATTGCAAGATCAACTGATACTAACCCTTCGAGATTCAATGCGCCCCCTTTCTGCAGCCACTGATACTACATCATTGGCTTTTTCATCAAAAGTTGAGAGGAAGGGGGATTATTCATGTACGCACTGTATATAGGGAAAGTATGCATGCGTAACATACCTAAGAGTGAAAGAACAATCGTCCCAGAGAATGAATGGTGGAACATAGAACTAGATAACTTACGAAAAAGGGCGAGAAGAGCGCGAAGAGAAGCGCAAAGCGTAAGGGACGACAAGAATGCAAGGAATCGATGCATGAACGAATTCAGGAGAGAAACAAACAGGTATAAAAGAATGCTAGGGAATGCAAGGATCGCATGGTTGAGGGAGAGGTTGGAGCGGATCCAGGATGAAATTCCTTGGGACCGCACTCACCGATTCCTCAATGATGATAGAGCCAAGGAAATTCCTTCCAATAATACACTGAGGGGAAGGAAGAGACCAGCAAGTTTCTGCTTCATAAGTACTTCCCCTCAGATGACCTCCTGAGCGACACACCAGTCAGGCGACAGATAAGGTACGAAGAGCGAGAGGAATGGGGAGAGGATTAGCCGCCCTTCACTGAGAGCAGTAGCCTCACAGCTCATTGATGGGAAGGCGACTGGTATAGATGGGGTCCCCAATGAGGTAATGCGCAGAATGGTCAAATGGAAAGGAGAGCACATGAGAGATCTGCTCAACGCCTGTCTGGAAAGAAGGATTTTCTCTGCAGTATGGAAGCAAACTAAGGTTGTATGGATACCTAAGAAGGACGAAAATGTGGAAAAGACGTGCATGAGTTTCATAGGGAAGAGAACAGTCTTCTGTGGAACGGTCTCTGAGTCTGTACACAGAGACTATCCCCAGAGTTTCAGTCTGGGACCGTCCCTATGGCTGATTGTGATGGAGGCATGTTTCGAAAGAATCCAAAGCATGAAAGTAATTCAAGGCATAGGGCTGTATGGGGTGCAAGTGCACCCCATACAGCTCTATCGATAGCATCGAGGAAAGGTGAAACCTGGTCTGGAGGGAATGAAAAGCATTGGAGGAGGAGAAGTGGTTGAGTTACAACGATAGGAAAACGGAATGCATTTACATACAAACCAGGAAGGATGGAAGGCTCGCGGTCATAAGAATGAACGACGGAAGCGTAATTGAAGCCAAAATGAATGTGAGGTACCTGGGAATTGTGGTGGACTCTGGATTATTATTCATTGACCATCACAAGGAGGTTAGGAAGAAACTTAACACGCTAGCAGGTAAGATGAGGAGGTGGACCGGGAGGAATCTGGCACTCAGAAGGGAATGCGTCAGGGTCATATATGAAAGAGTAGTGGAGCCTGCGGTGATGTATGGGGTACAAGTGTGGGGTAGTAGAGTTCATGACAGAGTCAGGAGACAAGTGAGTGCAGCTCAAAGGCCCTTTCTGATCGCCTCGTGCGGGCATACAGAATTGCGCCTACGGCGGCGCTCAGTGTGATCTCGGGTATAGCCCCACTTCATATTAAAGCTGGGGCCAGATACCATGAATGGAAAATGAATGGAGAAAGGATGATTGAGGACAGAGTGAAAGGAGTGGACAGAATACTTCCCTGGATGCAAGGGACGTTACTGAAGGAAAGGCTGGACGAAGGAATGACAGAGGTGTACGTGGACGCCGGAATGAGAGAGATCGAGGGGAAGGCGGGTATAGGCTGGGCATATGAAAGCAACGAGACTGTATAGGTTCTAGGAAATAAAAGGATTCCTGGACAGAGAAGCGTAAATGAAGCAGAGCTAATCGCCATAGAAAAGGCGATAGTGATGTGGAGTATGAATGAGGATGTCAGAGTAGTCAGCGACTCCGCAATAGCGGTGGAGCTGATGAAGACAGTGAGAGTGAGGAACAAAAGGGTGGAGAGTTGGTTTCATGGAGAGAGGCCAAAGGAATGCATAAAGGAAGAGCGGCAAAAGGAATGGAAGGACAGGACGAATGAGCGACTGTCCTTCAGATTTTGTAGAACAATTGGGTATGAATCACTGTGCCTGTCGAGGAAGGCGGTCCAACTGTTCACAGGGCACGGCAACTTTCCGGGTTATTTAGCCAGATTTAATCTGGGGTCGGAGGTTCCCTGTCCTTGTGGATGGGGAAAGCCTGAAACGGCAGAGCACGTGATCGAGAGATGCTTGAATGAAGACGAGGTTGGGTGGCGAGAATGGAGAGAACGTCTTGAGCAAGAGAAGGGTGGTATGCAACTAAGCAACTAAGAGTCATGAACGGGAAGAAGAATGACTAGGTGAAAATGGCAAATGAGTGGGCAGAGAGCGTGATAAGGGATGGAAGGGTGGGGTGAGGCCAA
>WOGR01008267.1:593-11937 GCA_015342045.1 Leptinotarsa lineolata | reverse complement strand
GATCCTATCTATACTTTTGTATTGGGTATTATGTGTAGCAATTTTCAATTTTTGAATTGTACTGCATGAAATGCGTCTTGAACCCGTAAATAAATAAATAAAAT
Organism: Leptinotarsa lineolata; assembly: GCA_015342045.1. Lineage (NCBI taxonomy): Eukaryota > Metazoa > Arthropoda > Insecta > Coleoptera > Chrysomelidae > Leptinotarsa > Leptinotarsa lineolata. Next base: position 11,833 of record WOGR01008267.1, on the reverse strand, counting down.
TGAAGATGAAATAACTTCCTTTGATAGTTTATTGTTAAGAAATGATCAAATTATAATTCCTCAATCAATGAGGAAAGAAATATTGAAAAGAATTCATTATGGCCATCAGGGAATGAATAAATGTAAAATGTTGGCTAGACAATCACTATATCCGCCTTCCATGAGAGTTAAAATAGAGAATGAGGTTACACAATATGCCCTCAATTTCAAAATTCAAAAAGTGAGCCTCTAACTTCACAGTATATTCCAAAACTTCCCTGGTAAAAAATTGGTTTAGATATTCTTTGTTCAATTCTTTTTATTAAATTAACAATTGTAGATACAATAAAAGCATCGAAAGCTCTAACAGAAAAAAGAGGTTCACAATATTTCTACCTCTGACTGCTATACCTGATTCCAATTCTCTATATTATTCATGGGTATGTATTTTGTGAAATTCATAGATTCTGAAATGATGAATGTTTTGTTAGTGCTCCAGAAGTTCGGGAAAAGAAAAGTCACATCATTTCTTATTGGTTTTATTTAATAAATTTACCTAATTTATTGACTGACATATAACACTTTCTAATTACAGGTAGTAACATGTACAACAGATGATATGCGTATGAAGAAATACACATAACTCAGTCAATAGTAAAAATAAAGAAAAAATTTGCAACTACCTTTAGAAGCTTCTTATTTACAAAAGAAAATGGACTAGTTGCATTTTACTGATATAGATTATATACAGAATATACATATTTTCTTCATTTTTATGTACATATAAGTTTCTAATATGAGACAAACAAAATTAGAAATCTCATTTGCTATCACGTTTATTAACATTTAAGTATTTGATTTTAAGTTGATAAAAATTGCTTTCCTATAAACAGTCCATGATGTAGATATATCTCAGCTCAATAGTCAAGTGAGAAGTAGTATGATATAGAAGTACAGTACAGGACAGATTAACAGTATTATGATATTGAAAATTTTTATTCTAACTGAATATTCAGTTAATGTGTGATGATAGAGTAGCACAGAAATGTGACTTATTTTTTACAAGAATCATCATACTTTGTTAATCTTTCTTGCCTGAACATGTAAAAAATTCTTAAACTATATGAATGCATAGGTATTTTATTGGCAGTGCACTGAGAATTGGCACAAATTGAAAATAACATTGAAAATGCCAATGTTTTCACTCCCATTCTGAATAAAAATTCTCAGATTCCTAGATTTTCTGCATGGGAAATTGATTTTTCAAACAAATAGTTATTGACAAATCCAGTATAATCGATTATTATTTACATTTTTATATTAAACTAATGTCTCTGCTGTAGAATGATTTTAACAAAATTACTTTTCCAACACATCCAAATTACGTAAAAAGTATTTTTGAGATACACGAATCATTTGTAAGCCATGTAATATATTTGGATAAAAAACAAAATGATTTTTACATAATAAGAAAATTGTATCAAAAATTTAAAAAATAGCGTCAATTCAGCTCTAGTGTATTTTGCTACAAATAATCAATTTCCTCATTTTTCTTTGACTAGGCGACCTAATAATACAATTCATTTTTTGATGAACCACTCATTATTGGAAATTGAAAAGACATATTCTGCTTTCAATTAATATACAGTGGCCTTGATTGTTTTCATTTTTTCATAGCCCCAGTTTTTCTTAAAGATTTTTCTGAATTTGTTATGTACATTGAATCACTAAACTACTATTAATATTTTTCTCAAATTAGGAGCTCAGCTAGCTTTAAGTTTATCGGTATTGAGTCTCAATAACATTTTTAAAAACGTTCACCATAAAATGAACACTTACCAAATAGTCAAGTACTTTTAGGGATCCTTTTAGTTCGAATATATTTCCTAAAATCTTTAGAATTAATCTCTAAGTACAGATTTTTAAGCATGAAAAGTAGAATATCTGTAACTTATGATTGAAATATCCAGTTAATCTAGCAATATTTGGTTCATTATTATCGGTAGTCACACAGATGATCTACCTTTACAAATGACAAATCTTGATTATGAATAAGCTGAGAGGAGGAGAGTTAAAAAACCTTGAGATAGGCTTGATAAACTTGAAAACCCTTTTGCTAGTTAATTTGATAATTTAATCCGCCAAACCATGAAGAAAGTTATAAAATTGTAACTTATTTTTTCGACTGATTATTGTATATTTTTTTCAGTTCATAATAATTCAAAATAATTTCGAGTTTTGGGGAGTTGAGTTATTAGAAGTGTGACAATCATATGACGCTGAAAGTTTGAAAAAGCAGAATCCAACCTCTATTGTCTTTTTATTTTCACAAAAAAATACCATCATATCTAGCAAAAAGTTATGAAGACTAGTACAGAAGGTAAAAATAATTGAAAGAAATAATAAGGGCACAAAATAAAAATTGGCAGTAACAAATTATAACATTCACAATGAATACCTGGGCTCCATGATATCAAAAAGTGGACAAAAAGCTATGTAATAGGATATATTCTTAGGAGATGATACTATAATTAGAAACACGAGATGCAGACATCAATCAAGGAACAAAATCGACAGAGAGAGAGAGAGAGAGAGAGAGAGAGAGAGAGAGAAAAGAAAAAAGTATTGAGAATGGAAGATGAGAAAATAGTTGAATATTTGAAATATGAAGGGCGAACAGAAACCACATGTTTAGAAAACGAAAGGATATTCTGATGAATGTTTCAGTGTGTGCTATTATATGAAATAAAATATGATTTGATACTTTTTCTTGGAAAAAAAACTGTAACTGTACAAACAAATCACATACATGTATCCTACAGGGGGAATGTGGAGGAAAATATTCAAGGCATTGAAAATCTGCATATAAAAATGTAAGCAAATGGCTTACACAGTGAAATATTCTTAGTATGAAAGAGAGAACAATGTAAAATAAAATCGAATTACTTCAGGCTGGCGAATCGACTGTCTGATTTTCTTTGGCTGAATTTAGGTCTGATTTACTCCTCCAGCAACAGCAGAATATTCATAAAAAAGGTTATGTTTGCGGATTTTTTTTCTTAAAATTACCATGGGCGGGGTTATCTATCAAATGTTGAGTCAGGACGGGACGTGTTTCTTTAGTATTCGCAGAAGACAAGGAACTACTGCTAACTCCAGAATCACTGGATTTCTCACTTAGACAACTTCTTCCGAGCACATTCACATTTCCAGATTCCAAACCTAAATCGCTGGCTCCACCTACAACATATTTTTCCGATGTCAGCTTTTGGTCCCCTTCACATGTTTCTTCAAAATTCTTTCGGCCACTGGCCCGATTTAGATTATTTTTACGACATGGGTCTACTAAAGTAGTTTGTCCGTGGACACTTACATAGGAATCTTTTGGTTTTTTCTGCAACAGCTGAAGCTCAATGCTGGCAGAGTTGGAGATATTTGGTTGGTAAGACAGTTCTTCTTTCAGGTTGATAGAGTTAACCTGCGCTTGTTTGACCCTAGCGAGGATTTCATTATTACATTGTTCTACTACCGAATCTAGATTATTTTTGGTGTCACTGAAGCCTGCGCTATCGCTTGTATCTGATTCACCTTGCGGAGAGGTGTGTTGGTTTTGACGATTGCTCTTTACTGATGCGTCATAGCATCCAGAATCTCTGGGAAACTGTCTCCTGCCGAAAGGAGAACCACCTGTGTCTCTCGTTAAGCCTCGATGTTCATCACACTCACTACTTGAGCCTGCGATTTCTCCTTCGCTACCTGCTAAAAGAACATATTTGAGAAACAGTCGTATAAAAAGCCACTGTTGACCACTGGATAACGGGAAATAAACAGATATACCATTGTTCCCTGATCCTTATTGTTTATCAAGCTGAAAATTAGGAAACTTGTAGATAATATCCTTTTGTGTTTCAAAGAATTGGAAACTATGAAAATCTGTCCATTTCATGAGTACATACTGTGTCATGAAACTACTTACAGTCTAATTCGTGGAGAAGCTGTACGGCAGTGAGAAGTTTCGATCGATGCTCTGTATTGACTATTCCTAGATAATCCAAATCAGATGGCTCTATCTCTTTGAAGAGCTCTAAATCTTCGTAACCGTTTAAGATAAATACAGAAATGTACTCATGCAAATTCATTTTTTGCAACAAGTCTTCCACAGATGCCGGCTTTCCTTTTATATTCCGATGCCATTTGATTTCTCTTTTTGGTTTAACGGATCTTTCTGATAGAAGTTCAACATTGATGAATTTGAAGGTTCCCTTTTTGCCTCTGCATATTCCTCTCCATTGTCCGCTAGCATTCATTGAAACTATATCTATTATATCACCAGCCTAGAAAGAAAACAATGGATGAGTTTTGGGAAAATAAGTGATTTTCAAGTAAGGATTTTTTTGTACTTCATTCAAAAATTTATTATGTGACAACTACATTCTGTAGTTGTTAGTTTTGGTGAGATGCTAAACATCTGATTGAGACGAAATGGTTTGTACTCATGATGAGACGATATTACAAAAAGTGATTCATCCATATATCAAGAGATTAAAAGAACAACTTAGATATGAATAATATTAATTGAGATGGAGTATAGGCATCTTATTATTTAGAGATGAGTTTCATAGCATTCTGACATTCAAATACATAGAATTAGTTTAATGAGTGGAACTCACCAACCATCACCTTCTGATTCAAATGTTTTCCTAAATAACTGTGTTTTACAAACTTCATTTTTTTCGTTTATTTCCAAATCTTTTCATTCTTTACATATAACATGTAATAAACCTAAATGTTTTTATCAGATTATTATTTGGTGTTAGCGTCAAAAATATGGCAAGCTATAGTTTGACACATGAGATCTAAACAACCCTGTGACTTTCTTTACTTGAGATTTGTTTTTGTTGAAAACCTTTATTTACATACTGCATGGTTATTTGGCATTGCCTTGTGTTGGTTAAGTGGATAAAGTATGATATTGCACCTTCTGGTTCTTCGATAATTGTGGTGTGATTCATTTTCAAAAATATCGTTTTTAAGAAGAAATAATTCCAGAAATTTTGAAAAATATATATTTTTGAAACAGATTGATATAGAATATAATTTTGTATGGAATATTTGAAAGCAAAATGATTTCGTGTTTTATTTCTGCATATTCAGTTTAATAAACTTTCAACATTATATACAGTGTCATAAATAAAGTTCGCGACATCTGTAAGTTTCTTTTATTGATAGATATAATGAAAATTTGACTTCGCAGTTAGTTTGTGCTTGAATAAAAACAGCTTCTTTCCTTTTGCTATGTGCTCCTTTAACCTGTCAAATTTGACATTTTTTCTAAAATTCTCAAAAAATCTTTTTTTTTGTAAATTTCGAAAAATGTCAAAGAAAAAAGTTGCGCAGTTTTCAATTTTATACCCTTGCTCGAAATTTGGACTCTCTACTGTCACTTCGACTTTTTTTCAATTTTTTAAATTTTTCGAATCTTTCGCTCTATCGATTCAAACGAATCTGTTACCAGAAAAAGAAATAAATACACCTCCAGAAATTCGTTTTTGTTGTAAAGTTCATCTAGTTTTTTCATTTTATTGTTACATTGATTCGGATTTTCAATGTATGGATGTTAATAAGTCAGTAAACGAACAAACGTAATTCTCTTCATTCTTATTGCACTCGTATTCCTCTTTTTTTAGCACATTTGTATCCCATTAGCGCAGATGAGTTCCAAATATTTTGATGCAGTTTACAACAGTTTACATCCAACAGTGTGACTGTTGGATGTAAACTGTTATATGTAGTTATCGAGCAGATAACGCTTCTTGAGTTAATTTCCTAAATATATCCTTTATTTTTACCATTAGATGTGTAAATAACATTAAACCAAAACAACTATAACCAAATTTACAACAAAACATAATATTCATTGATTTATCTCAATAATTTCATAAAGAACCCGAATTCATCATTCAGTATGCCGTCCTTCTCGTTCTATACAAATTATAGTCCTTTCATTCACAGACTTTGTGGCATTTTTAATAAATATGGGATTTATGTTAGCACAACACTCAGGAATGGTATTCCTTAAATGTTCTTTTTTTTGCAAATGGTCTGTGCATATACAGTTTTTGTATCAGATAACACCATAGAAAAAAGTCCATCGGAGATACGTCCGGTGATCTTGGTGGCCAATAATCTTCCCAATCTCGTCCTATCACTTTTCTGTTAAACATCTGACTGAGACACTGTTTCACTTCTACTGTTTGGTAGATCGGTGCCCCGTCAAGCTGATACCACACCATACATTTGTCTTGAAAGAATATTGGTCACGGCATTCTATTACAAGATTTGGATTATTCTTGGGCCACCAGCGACAATTTAGAAAATTAACTGTTCCGTTCGACGTGAAAGTTGCCTCGTTTCTCCATAAAATCCTGTAGGGAATTGCGATATCATTTTCTCTCTCACCTTGGAACCAAAATGAAAATCCTACTCGAATATCGAATTCTCCTTCATTTTGGGAGTGTGTGAACTTTGGCTTATGGGGATGGAATTTATTTTTGTGCAAAATTCTTCTCACAGTTTCTCTGCCAACCCTTGTATTTTCATTAATACTCCTAATATTGACCATAGAGTCAGTTTCTTTGAATGTTTTCAATATCCTTCCCACGGTACTGAAGTGAATATTTCTTCCTGGATGCCGGTGATTGAGAATACAAGCAACATCTCGATATGGCACATTCTCACCACACAAAAGAACGATTTCCACTTTGTCCTGTGTGGATAACATTGTACATAAAATGTACGAAAATCTGTACACAAAACAACTCGATACATTAAACGCTATAATTTGACATTAACCAAAATTAAAAATTTGTTTCAAAAGCCTACTAAGGGAAAATTTTATTTCGATTTGATCAGTACCTACTATTTTCTTCCCGACACGTTGCATTAGTCTTGTAATGTTTAAAATCACGAAATTTTATATCATGTTTAGTAAAAATCGGTAGAACGAAAGTCTTTTGAATAGTTATGAAACTGTAGGTCAATGTTTAGTTTACAGAAAAGTATATTTCGGGTTAGTTTGTAACTGAATTATTGGTCAGAAAAAAATTCAAACTGGATAAAAATCTAAATAAAAAAAGAATACGATGTGACTGATTTTTTGAGAATTTTCGAAAAAATGTCAAATTTGATAGGTTTAGAGTAGCACATGACGAACGGAAAAAGCCTTTTCTTTCTTCATTTTCCAAGCATAAACTAACTGCGAAGTCAATTATAAGCAATCCTGTTGTCATCAAAATTCAGTGTCAACTTCTGTATGAGTTGTTTTTTTTCCCTATTTTTGTTGAGACTTCTGTCTAACAAATTGCATACTAATTAAAATGAACGATCGTCTATATCCATAGTTGAAATATGTTCAGTTGAGAAACAGACCAACTTTGTGATGGCAAAAGTGTTTGCTTTTGAAAGTATATCATTATTCTCACCCAACGACCACATTACTTCAAAAATGATTTATTCATGACTAAAATTGGAAGGAAAAAATTATGAACTTGATTATTTATCATTGCCATCGTTTTTGCTGAGGTACACACATACCAATAATCATAGATATCATAATATTATTTTGCTTCCCTGGCAAGATTAAGACAATTTAACCTTCCACCACTCTTGCTTTTGAAATATCGTTCGGAGATAGTTTTGAAATTATTTCAATATTTAACAAATGTAATGTCATCAACGAAACTATTTCAATGAGAAAATGAAATTTGAAACAAACTGAAATAATCTCAAGGCAAAATATGGATATTTTGATTAAAAAATTGTTAAAATATTTTCATTATTGGTGAGCATACATTTTCTTTATCTTTCATTAATTTCAGTAATATATACCACCATCTATTCAGAGGCTCATATATAACATATTCAGTTTTTTTGGCGATCAAAATTTATAAATAAATTACGAGTTCGTCTCAATGGAAAAAAAATAGCAATTGAAAGTCACATTTCATCAGTATTATTTTTTTACAATATGTTAAACGCGACCTCCTAATAAAAACTGAAATCAGGTTAATAAAAAATTTCAATGAAAATATTTTTGCGAACCTTGAATTTTAATGCTTCCATATCATACGGACTCGGAGTTTGATCTACCAAAGCTCTGGCTCTTCCTACAATTTGATCTGTTGGACTTGGGTCTGGTTCCTCTGTGGAAATGGAGCTATGGTTACTGCCAGCCCTGACTAATGCTTGGGTGCCTGTAAAATAATTTCTTTCGGTTAAGATAAAAATTATTAAAAATTGAACATCAAGTTAAAAACATATAACATTGAATAACGTCGGTAGCCGCTCGGCTCAATGTGGGTGCTTTGTTCACTCACTCAATAAACCGCTGTGTGGTTCAGGCCGCAGGCTGAACGATCGATTCACACTTGATATCGTCCAACCCGTGGTAGGAATCACAGGTTAGAAGGTAAGACCTCGTTAGTCCTAAGCTCGCACAAGTTTCGACTTTTGAGGGTTATCGTTTGTAGGGTTGCGATAGCTGGTTAACGGAAAAACATATTCTCTTATATTTTTTAAACGTAAGAGTGCGAGTTCAATGTTTCTTTAAAATCAAGGATTCAACTACAAGTCAAACTTTTTTATTTGGTCCTTTCAACAATAATTTTCTATGAACTTTCGTGGACATTGAAAAATAACTTTACAGAATGAGAGAAAAGTTAAATGATGAAACTAAAAAAGTAATTTTAGAATGTTCACCAGTAGTTTATTATTATATAATCATAGTCGACAGTCAAGAAACTTTTGTGTATTAAATGCATAGAACCTTTCATACTTTCAATAGTTTAAATTCCGTAATGAACGATTGATTTATTTATACACTGTCCAAAAAATAAGGTAAATTTTTATTTTTATCAAAAATTTTTCAGTTATTCATCCATTTCTATTTTGTTCCCCTCAAAGTAGTCCCCCTCAGATAAAATACACTTGTGCCAGGGTTTTTTCCAATCTTCGAAGCAGTTCTGATATGTACTTCTTGGTATGTTCTTGAACTCTATGAGCGATACGGTTTTCATCTCCTCAATCGTCGCAACACGCCATACTTTCATGGCTCGCTTCAATCTTGGAAACAGAAATGAGTCTCAAGGGGCCAAACCTGGTGGCATGATTACGATGTTGTTTGTAGTCAAAAATTACGAACAAGCAATGACGAGTGAGCAGGTGCATTAATATCGTGATACAAAAGTCAAGAATGGTTTTTCCACACAATACCGGACGTTTTATTCGTATTGCCTCTCGCAAGAAGCGCATAACTTCAAGATAATACTCCTTATTGACCATACGACCATGTGGCAAGAACTCATGATGCAATACGCCACGGTAATCGAAGAAAGCAGTTAGCAAAACCTTGACATGTAGAACTTGGCGTGCATGTTTTGGTCTTGGCGTGCATGTTTTGGTCTTGGCTTTCCTGGGCTCTTCCATTGGGACAATTATATTGGACTATGGTTTGGATGTCGTAACCACATACCCATGATTCGTCACCAGTTATGACCCTTTTAAGCAAATCTGGTACCCGTTGACGTCATTCAACAATCCTGAGCGATGCTCATGCGACGGTTTTTTTGGCCAAAATTCAGTAGTTTAGGATCGAGCTTTGCTATCACACGCTTCATGCCCAAAATTTAGGAAAAAATTGCATGGCACTAGCCAACCGATCTGCCGACATCCTCAGCAACTTCTCTAATAGTCTAGTCAAGAAGTGCTTTTTTTCGAACTTTTTTCAGCAGTCTCCGAAAATTATGGTTGAGGTGTCATTTGATTTAGAATAGCGTCCAGAAAGTTTTTGAACACTATTCGTTTTTGAAAACGGACGCTTTCGGAAATGAAAATTGTAAAAGTTATAAACAATTTAGTGAAAAATAAAAAATTGGTTTAGTTTTTCGAAAATGTCTCAAAAACTAATTGAGATTTTTAAAATTGAAAAAAAGATTCGAAAAGAGAAAGAAATTTCCTATAAAAAAGTCTTGATTCCTGGAACTTTAGGACCAATATTTATAATTTCCCGAAGCCCTGAAAATGAGCTCAAAATCGGGTGTTTAGCCGCGCGTAAGCCGTGCCTGTTTGGGCCATTTTTACAAAAAAAATTTTTAGCATATAAAATATATAAATCAAGGAACGAAAAAATTCAGGCACATACTCAAAAGATGAATGAACACTAATCTGTTGGTAAAAAATTTTTATTGCAATTATTCGATTTATTACACTATTGGTAATTAACAATTTATTACCACTCGATCATCAATATTGCAAGTGTGATATTTTTTTAAACTATAAGTTTGGAATTTTTTTCCTTTCAGAGAGCTATGATTATAACGGTTAAGAATCGATTTCCGTTCGATATAATAAAAAAAATTATTTTTCAGTTATTTATCAACAATTTACTGCATTTTTGAATGAAAAACTTTTATAAATCGAAAAAAAAATTTTTGATTATTATTACTAATATGTTTTTTTTATCATAAGCTTCATAAAAATATTTTTTTGAAAATTTTTATCACTTATTGTTTAAAAAATTGTTATAAACAAATGCATTGTTCATAACATAATTGAATTTTTTTTGGAATCTTAATCTTTGATAAAAATTATGATTTAAAAAAAAAAAGCGTTTCTTAAAAAAATTTTACAATGCAAAAAAACGCATTTGTTATTTGACAATTTTTCTTACCACTAATTATTATTATTAAAGAAGCATTTCTTTAATCATTATTTATCTTGTTTTTCAATATTTGAATAAAACTTTAATTTTTTAAATTTTTCATTGTTTATCAAATAAACAATTTGTTATAAACAAATGAATTTTTTTATTTTATTTTTTTTCTAGTTGCAATTAATGAATGAAAAACAACCATGTATTTTTTTTTATTTTTTTCTATTTTTTACCGAAATTTATAATTTTTGCGCTCTATAACTCAATTATTATCATCTATTTTTTATCATTTCAATTATTATATTTATTTAACTAATGGAGATACAATAAAAAATCCCAAGGCTGACTATATTTTTTGATTATTGGAGAAAAAATAAGGCTTGGGATTTTTCATTGTATCTCCATTAGTTTAATAAATATAATAATTTAAATTATGAAAAAATAGATGGTTATAATTTATGGAGCGCAAAAATTATAAAATTCGGTAAAAAATGGAAAATTTCAAAAAAAAAAAATGGTTGTTTTTCATTCATTAATTGCAACTAGAACAATA
>WOGR01008266.1:0-11937 GCA_015342045.1 Leptinotarsa lineolata | reverse complement strand
GAAATGCTGAGAAATGTGCGAAGACATTTAGAAAATCGCTCATACTTCTGCATGGAACTGAATGGTTCACATTTTGAACCTTTCATATGATGATTACATTTTAGGTGATGAAAAATTAAAATATCTTGATAAAACTTAGTTTTCATTGAAACTTCATAAACACTTGATCGATCCTCAGAAGTAGGGTGTGCTGGGGATGAGGGGCTTGACAACACAATGATAATGTATTTGGTAAAAGTGTTCTCCCTTGAAATAAAAATTGAAGGGTCTGAGCGATTTTCAATTTTTTTCACGAGTTCGCAGATTAGGGGGGTGACAAATTTTAGCTGGGACACATTGTGTATGTATTTATAGCTACATAAAGTCTAGCTATAAATACTCAAAAAAATACTCAATGAAGCTACCAAATTAATAATGAACCAAAGTATTCTTATTTATTATCATCTGATAGAAAAAATGCACAATTTTTAGGTACATAAAAAAATTTCGGTTTATTTACAATATTTCATTAATAAAAAGTAAGATTGGAACCTCTGGCGCAGAATGGATCCAAAACAAGTACTTTTTTAAATCACCAGAATTGCAGTTTTTATCTCCTGAAGACGCCAACTTGGTTGGTGAAACACGCGTCGAGAAGAGTATTGCAATTCTGGGGTTTGGGTAAAGAACTCGGTTTGAAATGTTCTATTATATATCATATTTTTAATTTCAGTTGAAAACCCTGATGTTTTGTTTTGATTTGCTTTTGGGGTATTGAAAAAATCTCCTCTCCATCCGTAATTTTGAACTCATTGACATTTTACTAAATTGATAAATGTGAATATTTTTCCTCCACATTTCTTTGCTGTTTATGTTTTTATTTGGTTCGACTTGAAAATGTCTTTACACTATTCACACACAATATCACAACTGCAGATTATTAATATAACACATTGTGATTCAGACTGTTTCATTCGCTCTTGATTGTTTCAAGGACTAAACGCTAATTCCAACAGTGTAGTCAGCTGTGATAAACAAATGAACCACCGACCCAGCCAGTTCAGTCATGCAGGCACCAGCGCATTCTCCTTGAAACGTCCCAAGGATAAAAGCCTTCTGACGGTTAAGAACGTCAGTCAAACAAACACAATCGAGCTTTTTCCGGCAAAAAACTTCACCTCCGTCGAGAGTTTGGAGTATTTCAACTCGTTTCTTCGGAACGCCGCCATTTTTCAAGGTTCATCGACATCTCGTGGTTTGAGGAAGAAAAAAAAATTTTATGAATCGAGGTCACACTCTTTGCTAGTTATGCGCGCCTCAACAGAGCACGGCAACACCGGAGATGTTATCAAACTAGCAACTGCAAACGAAGCTAACGGAAGCGGAAAAAAGTGCATCAGGCACAATAATGTTGATCTGTCTTCCACGCAGTTCAAGAAACAATTGAATATCGAGAGGAACGTATCGAAGATGTTGATAAACGATTTGTCGACATTTATCTACGAAAATTTCATCAAAGACTTGTCTTCGGGAGCGAAAATTGAAGTTTTTAGAAAAATCGACTCTTTTCTGAGTTCACATTCGAAAATCAAAGAAAAGATGCAGTCCGTTAATCGAAGTGGCAATGGAAAGGGCAGTTGGTGAGTACCTACTGATTATAGTTTTCGATATGCTAGAGATTCAAAATGAGACCAAAGGAGGTGCAAACAAAATAAAGATAATTGAATGCATGCCACTTTATCTCAAATTTTAATATTATCAATTATGTATTGAAAATCATTAGTTACTTGTTAAAAATATACATAAGGTATACATAAACAGCAGTTGATATAAGAACCAATGCACGCGGCATTATTATTTCATTATTATCATCATTGGACTACCTACTTGGAACTCTGGATCTCGATCAAATTTCAATTAGGCAAATTATAGTATCTTCGAAATATATCGGATTATGTGGCTTATTTTCGTTATTCGGGACATTTAGTTTTATTAAAGAACTTGTTTGCTAGTCTGACAGGTACTATCAGAACGTTTTTTAAATTCCACATCGTAGGCAGAAATAATTCATCAATTTTATATACATGTTATACCCGTTACTTATTCCTTTTGCCACCGGTGTATATCGATGAATTCAATCAATTACATCGAAACCATAGCTGATATAAATTTCACTTAGCTTGTCAACTGTATATTAGTAGTGGGAGCTATTTAATTAAGGTATTATACACGAAAACAAAGTTTGAATTTTGAAAATGAGATGCCGGTATTTTGTGGTGTTTGTTGAATTCCTGATCAGTAAATCAAAGCCTTTGAATCATTTTTAATTGAAGTAATCATGGTTATCAAAAACCCATACCCATTTTCAATGAAAAGGTTACCTGAAACTATTGTATAGGTATATTTTGCTTCTGTTTTACGAATGAAGTGGCGAGTCGAATTAAAAACAGTAAAATTCTGAAGTAATCAGATTCATCAGCAACAATGACAATCCGTCATGTTAAATAAAACAGAGACACGCTCACTCCTAAACATGATTATTTTCAATCGAGTATTGAAGTACTCATAACTCTCGATTATAAGATAATCACTGCTGAATTTTATTTAATCTGATTGTAAAGTACCAGCCCTTTGCAGAATAATAAGGGAACCTTAACCTCCGGTCAGTGACGTCATTTGACAGCTTTTGTGATTAATCAATGAAATCTATCTGATGAAAAAGGAGCACGCGGATTGTTTAATGAAGTTATTACGAAATTCAATGTGAGTTGTTTCAAGTTTTGATTATTATATTTGGATTCTAATATTCCCAATTAAAGACAAAAAAAATCACTGTCAAGAACCAGATCGACATGTTGCTATAGTGCTGTAACCGCTAGGCAAGCTGCTAATCTATTTCATGACTGATATGTCCATGCTACGCAACTGCTGCCTCTAGACAGTTTTTAATTACCGGTCTACATGGAAATCACTGTCTATTTGTGTGGAGTTCCTTGGTTGTTTCCTGCTTACTCAATTTTCTAATAAATAAGACATTTTAGAAGAAAACGTATTCAATTCACTTAATTGTTTATTTATTCTAGAACTTCAAAGTGTTATGGAATGTATTGTTGCCATCAAGAGAAAAATGAAGAAAGGCATATGGTAAATATGTTTTTTGTGGCAGAAGCTGTGATATGAATCGTATCATTTTGAAATACTTACATTTTCATGTTTTTAGTATTATATACCAAAAATATAAAATGAAAAAATCTGTTTGGACCTTGTTTATCAGTTTACTATATAATAGGTGGAAATTTAGGTTAGAGACTTAGTTATTAAAACTATTATGTATAAGAGTCTAATTTATTAAATGTTCAAAAACACAATAAAAAGGTATATTGTTCCATATGACATATGCTTATATGACGATATTATATGCTCAGTTTGCAAACAGTCACGAAACTGGTTGTAACTGAGTTTTCGGTTATGTTTGAAATCTCACGAGGGCTTTCAAAAAACTAATTTTGAATTTATTTATAACGCCTGTTCTTGCACATCATTTTTCCTCTACTGGTTACTTACTACTTATTGCACCAAGGAAAATAAACGATATCAACATCATATATAGGAACATAAAGAAAAAAACCCGAATTTCTTTATGTAAGTGGCACATTTCCTTATTTACACAGTACCACCCAAGTATTTCGATCATACAATGTACAAGACGCAATTAATCTCTTTATGCTCTAAACAAAAATAATACTTTCAAAAGAACTTACATCAAAATACATAAACAATTTCTAAATGTAACAATCATTATGATATATCTAACACATAAATGCATAAATATGTATAATTTTTTGACAGCACGAACATGAAGCTGCTGTGTATACTATTTCTACCTAAATACGCATAAATTGCTCGAAATCAGATTCACAGTATTGCCGGTAATCAAATAAATAAAAAAACTTATTTTAAATAAGAATGAACCTAATACTAGTCAGTATATACAATAATTAACAATGGTGCGATTGGGGTCCTTATAGTTTGTCTAAATTTACTTTTTTTTAATTAACATTTTCCGTACAGTTTGTATATATCAATTGAATTTTTTTTTGACTTTTTGAAAACATCTCGTGTAAAACAAAAAAAAATGTCATCAATTTTGTGTTCAATCTCAAACTGAATTAACTTCTGACATAGGAGGATCAGATTTATTCCTGTCTCTGTTTCTAAAAGTTCCCTTTCCTAGTTGAACAGAAAAAATGTTTCTCAAACTCCTCAAACCAGTATTCCATTTTTTTCTATGGAGAGTCATTCATTTCTATCAATTGTCTTTCAAATGAAAAAACAGAATTTCATAAAGCCGTTACTTTCAAAATAAATTTGAAAAATCGAAGGCTAATGATGAGCATGACATGCTTTGGAGCGTCTAATGAGACAGAATTGTGACTCAATCAACATCAATATTAAGCAAAAATGTATTCCAAGCAATTCATAACCCTATCAATTACATTATCGCTATTTTTCTTGTTCGGAAGACGTGGATTTTTGTAATCTTCCACTTCTCTTCAATCACAAATCATCCTCATCTTTGATAAACCTGATTCACTCATTTGTTCTGGGTTTTGCTAAATGGCTTCTCCATGAAGAACTATTCGAAAATAGGTTGATCAAATTTTTATTCATTAGGAATATTTACTTTTTTACATCCATTCTAGGCTCAATATTTTTCAAGTTGAATTCTTTAACGCTCACAGAGATGCTTTCACACACTTCAATGATATCATTTTCAAAATTTGATGAAAATGATAAGTATATCTTAGGAACAGCCTTCTTGATAATGCATCGAAAAAAATATATTTTACTTTCTTGTTATTTTCATCATCTGTTGCATTGAAGAATATATTAATGATAATAATCGTTTTAAAAATGATCGAAAATCATAATTGATGATATACATTGTTTGTTGGCTTCAACCGTCATCGCACCATGAATGATAAAATATAATAAACTTAACTTAAGTACTTTAAAAAAATGTGTATACTTTAAAAAATAGGAATGGCATGGAATGTATCATTTTTAAATAGTGGAAATAATAAATTATTTATAATGATTTTCTCACCTTGATTTAAAATATTCGAAAACACGTATGCCTCTCATAAAATGAAACCAATAATAAATTAAAATCGTTCAGGAAATATATGCCTCTACACACGATCACAACATATTGCAGCAGCCATATTTACGGTTTCTGGAGGATTTTGCTACTTCAAACAAAATCTGTTTTAAATGAAAAAAAGCTATGACATAAGTACAGAAAAACTATTGAAAAAGTTTCAAGGAAACCTGGTAAAAATTTGTATCAATGAGTGTGAGATGTGGAAACTGTGATGGGGATAGAGATCTGTAGAAACTTGAATAACAAATTTTGTTCATGGAAACCGTGTCCTGAAGCTGCTATCAACATGATTATATGATTTCTCTACCGATAATTTTTTTATAAAAAATATCTAAAGTATCTAAGCCATACAAATTAGGTCAAAAGTAGCAGGCAATAATCGATGGATCATTAGTAGTCCGTAGGGTGGTCAGCGCTGCCTTCTACGTCTTGTTCTCCATCGTCTCCGTCTTCGTCATCGCTGGCATGTTCGACACTGTTGGTGGAGATTTGCTTCGAGAAATCGTTTGGCTTGTGCACCAGTGTTTCTAAAATACATATTTGTGAAAACTCAATCCAATAAAGTCTGTGTATGTTAATATGATATGACTATTACTATGGTCAGTTGCCTCTTGTTTTGTGAATATTTTGTTACCACCTTATCACCTTTAGGACTTATCCAGGGCTAAAAACCCTGTTTTCACATCTATTTCTCCGTTAATATGTAAAGAATGGAAACAAATACAAAAAAAAATATCTTACAAGGACAGAATCATTTGCCTGACTGAAATTTACACTAATCTAGAGTGGAATTTGTACTTCCACTAGAAAAAATATTTCAATGAAAGTATCCCTAATCTAACGTGCTTTTCTTTTGCGTCTTCATTGGTCACGTAGAAAGTAGAAGAAGCAGGATAACAGTGTATTCTAGAAAACTATTTGCAGATTGAAAAGCGATTTTTATAGAAAAAGAAGGCTAGGTTAATAGACCTCAAAAAAATTCATAAACACTCGGAATATAGTTCAGTCACCTCTCTGACCTAAGCTCTTTACCTATTGAGGATTCATGATAACGTTCACCTCCGCAACTCAAGAGCAAGTCATTCCAACTGAGCAAATAAGATCCAAAAACGAGTTAGGAAACGTTACAGAACGAATGGCGCCCAACGTCGGGCGCCATTTTCGAACACCAAGGTTATTGCCAGTATTTCTTCAGAGTTTACCATTGTATAGTAAAAATTTGCTCAAACTTCTCACAGCTCATATGCCAAATTTATAAACAGTTTGTCAAATACATTATATCGACAGCGATGGTAGTCAAGGACGGGTTTTATAAAGATAGATATGTACTTAAGATGGATCCGGACGTTATGTGCTAGTGTAAACGTGCAACTCTGTAAGCTGTCGGTGGTTGATAGAGAAAACCTCGGCTATTGTAACTCTTTCATTCAGTGAAGCTCATTGGCAACCGATGTATTCGGGAATAAATCAACTATTTAAGAATATTCCCAACTACCAGCAACCAGTAATTATCGAAAAGGAGGCATTAGAAATTCAGTATCAGTTATTGAATTTTAGTTCCCTGCAATGTATGAAATGTAAAACCCAGCTATTAACTCCCAACTGCAGTGTGTAACGGAATCCGCACTTAGCTGGTGTCTGAGCTTGGAGTTTGTTGAACAGAATACATAATGGAACTGAACGTTTCATTACAGTTACTCTACCAAAATACAATGGAGGATTATTAACAAAAAAATATGATAATGTATAGCTTGTCAAATGTAGGAATAGCTTTCTAAATTTCGATATAGTCCCACCCACTTGATGCGCCTTCGTTAGAAGTCAGTGAGAGAGAAAGGGAGAGAGAAAGAGAGAGAATTCTCAAGTCTCTTCCTAGATTTGAAAAACTGTCAATTGATACAATAATAGGGTAAGAAGTGAAAATGACCATACAGGAATAACGATTTTTTCTAACGTGAAAACGGATTTATTTATGAAGACACCATCCATAGTGACAAAATAATCAGCTAAGTCGATTTTCCCTATAGAATATAATGTATTCATTATGAAATTTGCATGATTACCATTATATAAATTCATGAAACTAGTCAAAAAGGTTGGTGCTCAGAATACTAAACGCACGTCATCAATATAATCCACATAAATCTCAAACCCTGTTCACGCAATCAAACTGAGGCAAGTCTATATCGATTAGTTCAAATGTCGTGAAAGGTACTGTATTGGATCACGAATGCAACGTTTGTACTTTTGGATACGGATGTACTTCAAAGAATAATCCTGAAGTAGAGTACAACTTACCACAATTGGGTTTAGCATGGGTGCGGGTATTCGCAAACTCTACACCATGTTTATCGACACACCAGCACATCCCGATTGCGCCGTGGCATTGGACAGGATTATAGTATCCTTGACTATCACAGTCTGGAACATAAACCCCTGAAAAAAAACGTAGTTAATAACTATAGCAATTGCACCATTTTCTGAACGACCGTAGTACGGAAAATGGCGATGTCATCAAATATATAGTGGAAGACGTTAGGAAAATGAACAATATCTATAGTATAAAATTGAATCATTACATGAAGCATCATCTTGAGCGAATTAAAGTAATAATAATGAATTTGTCATACTTTGCTCATCCTATATCCATCAACGTAACACGGACCTATGATTGCTTTATTAGCACCTTCGGCAGACTTATGATGTTGTCAGAAACTAGTCAGAAACGAAAATACGTGTATGAATTATTAACTATTGTTCATTGGGAATATATATATAGAGTAAGGAAAAATATAGAAACCCAAGAAATTTCACATCGTAGATAACTTTCAATGACAAATCTAATAGTCCAATCGGCTTTAACAATAATCCCCATTTTCAAGGTCAACTTTGTTTCGATACAGGTATCGAAAGGAGCAGAAAATTTTACGATCAAATATGTATTTAGTTCTAGAGATATGGAAACTTAGAGATCAAATAAAATCCCCCTACGTCCACGTCATTCGTTCCTGGGTTACGGTAGAAGTAAACTCAGACATAGATGCATATTAGACCGTAAAATGTTCGATTCCGTTATTGAAAATAGCGGTTCTTTTTTAAAACCGATGTTAACCTTGAAACTGAAGGTCAAGGTCAAATACAATTGAGTCATCAGATTCCCTGTTGAAAGTTAGAGGAGATACTGCTGAACAGTTTCGTATGAAACATCTTTCAACCTCTCACTGGTCATATTAGGTATATCTTTTTCTTTGGGATAGCGATATGCCTTTTCCATATTACGGGGTAGTTACAATCCAGCAAACATATCTGTAACATTGACATTTCTGCAATGTCACCTAAGATTTAACACTGCAATACCACTCTGTTACGTCCCACAAATAAAACGAACTCAAAAATGTACTAAAGCATCGCACAACTTTAATACATTGAATATTTATCAATACTTTTGTAGGTATACGGTGTATCCGTGCCCGCTATGAAAAAAAAATCAACAAAAACTTATTGAGTATTTATTTATGATATCTCATTTCTATGTTATTTGATCAGTGCGAGATTTTATTGAAATCATTAAACAAAACCGAACTTTTGAAGGTTTTGGGCAGATTATGGTTAGTATTTTTTTACTACAGACCATTCATCAATGGTTATGGCAAAACACAGCATGTTATTAAAATATGATGCGTTATAAAGTGGATAATACTAATATGCAATATGTAATGCACAATATTTTGACGGCTGTACATCCACATATTGCACAAACCCAATACAACAATTGGGTTTGTGCAATAACTGTATGGAAACTATATTGATGGTTGTCCAATATTTTTCGCATCTATGAAAAATAACTTGATGAAATGGGAATGTGTGCTTTCCACAACTTTACATGCCTGGACAGCGACTTCGTTGATTAACTTATTGCTTGAGATTGAAGAAACCCCATTTCTTCAAATATAACGAAGGTTTGACTTGCTCTGAACCAGCACCACATATCAGCAACAAGAATTTGTGTGTGTTCTTTCCGTGAGTTTGTCCACTAAGAAATACATTTTTGACACATCGCTTGACGGTATGCGGGTACTTTTTTAACGCCATTAGTGTAATCTTTTCATGTCCCATAAAGCCGAAAATATATGTTGAACTTCCATAAAGCCTAAAAGGAACTTTTTGTTTGCTATAACGATGTGTTCTCTATCATTTGTTGATACCGATTAATGGGGTATTGCACAATATTGCCAACATATTTCAAAACAGTTTTATTCCATACAATATATTGTGCAACCTCATTTTTGTCTAAAAACTCAACTGCACAGACCCTAATATCGCATAGTAGCATTGTTGGTCTATGGCCCGCTTAAGAGGAGCAAAGAATATGGAGAATATGTTTGAAATTACTGGGGCTAACTTGTTTTTTTGTCACTAAGATACAGATTCATATTTTTTTCGTATATCAACACAACATGTAGAGTGCAAACACTATTAACGAAGCATTTAAAAGCTAGCCTCATTGCAAACGTAGATCGCCGCGTCATCTTTGTGACTCAAATATGACATCGTGCATCACATCGTGACAACACACATCACATTGACATCGGAAGTCACATTGTGACAACGCTCCTCATATTTTGACATCGCACGTCACATTATGACATTGCCACAATATTTTAGAGACGTAATCGTGTTTGTTGGAAAACTTACCTAAGAAATCGGACGTAATTTTGTGTTTAATTGCTATGCAAGGCCTCTCTGTTCTCTGGAAACATCTGCACCACTCCGACGGTGTAACGACAACATCTCTGTCGACATCGCACTGTTGAAGGAACGGCTTCAAACACACTTCGCTTTGGTCGTGTTCCAAATCGTAGAGTTCTTGCAGTGATAATTTCGAGTCGACGTTCGTGTCTAAGTGCTGGAACATCCATCGCACTTCGCCCTTACACGCCATGGGGAAGTGAACTGGAATAACGATTAATAGAAATGATTGGTTTGGTAGAATATGTAAAGTCCGAGTTAATGACGATACGAGCCTGGAGCCCGGCGCCGTAGAGCAAAATTTGAAACTTGAGAACTTTCTAGATCGGTGACTCTATATCGAATAGTCCTTTTTACAATTTTGTGTTGACCTTTAAACGTTCTTGGAGAAGTGTGTTCATATAGAACGAGTCTGTGAAAAACTGCTTAACGCGTATAAAAATTTTCAGCACCAGTTGAACGTTACTGATTATTACAAATATGACTATCTAATAGTACCAACCTATCATTTAGAAATTTATGACTTGTCGAAATCAAGTACCAATCGATGAATTGGATACATAATTGATTACCGAGTATGCAACATACGTTTGGAATACAGTTTAACAAAGTTGAGTTAAAAATAAACTTCAACCACCACAGCCACAATGAAAGAGAGGGGTAATAAAAACGTTGGTTGAGCAAGCACGACATATTTGTGAACCTGAGAGTCTTCCTGAAAAATGCCTTCAAAGGAATGGGTATAGTGAAGGAGAATTCGAGCGGGTCATTCGACTCAGGAGAGAGAACGCCAAAGAAACTCCAGCTAGACTAGTCAAGGGAAAAGGTTTCCTTCCCTATGTTAAAAATGTTACAGACCTGATTGGGAGAATCTTGAAGATATACGACGGGAAACTAATATTTAGGCAGACAAAAAAATCAGAGAAAGACCTCAGAGAACCATTAGCAACACCCGGAGTATACCGGATACCTGGTAGCTGTAGCTCTCAAAGAAGAAGGCACTCACATCATCTCATTCGAAGATACGGTAATACTCGATAAAATTCAAAATTACTATTCTAGAGTATATAGGGATAATTTCAATAAAAAAATATGGCTACCTGTCGTTTATGGTACACAAGGTCAGAAATTCCAATTAAGCGAAACCAAGACACGCCCACCAATGATAATATAAAACCAGAGTCCAGCATCGTAGTTTCTGCGTTGGGAACATTGGGAACAACAACTGAGTTCCAACTCGGACACTGCAATCGTTACCACGAAAAATTATTGACATTCCGGAGTTCTATTACACGTACTATTTTTACCTCACCAAATATTCTGAAGGCTACAAACCGTGCAAAGTTTCACCCACTGCTGCTCTTCTCTCTATTGAATCGACTGGTTTCTATTGAATCGACTGGGAACTATACCGAACTAGAACTATAAGTGAGTTCTCTGCATTCTTGTATCTGTTTCAAAGCTATATATTATTTTTCGTTCAAGTCAAGTATTTTTTCCATTAGATTCTTCAAAAAAACCTTACCTTTCGATTTGTTTTTCATTCGCCTTCTTTTCGATGAATCGGCCATAACAACCGAGAACCAGTCCAGTAATCGATTTCCCATAGCTTGTAGAGCCGCCGGAGAACACTGTTTGGGAGGGTATATGGGAGTGCCAAGAATTGGACCGCTGTATATTTTGTTATCTAGAACTTCATTGTACCCGCGAAGTCTTTCCTTGTCTTCGGCGTACATCATATTGTTTTTATCCTGAAAAAATATTCCTTTATGAAACGTAGAAATCATACAAAGTTAACAGAAATCTTCAAAACATAATTTTGAAATTATACTTTCGAAATATGAATAAAAAGAATATACAGTGCGAGTTTCTAACATGGAACAAATTCACGAAATCAAAGGTGTTGTTTCTTTCGGAAATATGCTCAGACACGTCGATTAGTATTTCAAATTGCCCTTATTTTGATGAAAAAAAAGTATACAGTTTATTTCAAATATGTGATATGACGTCATCGATAATTTTTTCAAAAGACAACCCTGTTATTT
>WOGR01008265.1:0-11937 GCA_015342045.1 Leptinotarsa lineolata | reverse complement strand
TGTATTTTATCGAATTTCGGTAACCACATGATTTCAATTTATTTTATCTTAATTGTTGCAATAAACTTGAAAGCGATAACATTTTTGAATAGAGAATTAATAAGAGACCTTTCAAGTGATATATCACAAACCTATACTTCCTATTTAGAAAATTGGGGGTTGTACCTGTCATTCGAAGGGGGTTGAAGGTTAGGGTGGCATTTTTGCAGTGAATAATTTCAAATTATAATTTAAATTTGACGTATTTCGGGATTTCTTTTGACCCTTTCAGTCATGAATTATGAAACCTTTACGATTTTTTTTTAAATCATTTTCCCAGTAATGGATATTTTTGACAATAATTTGAACCCAATTACATGTCTGCCTATACACTATAGCACTAAGGTGTACACCATGACTGAAAGGGTTAAATATGTACAGTATATAACTGCATAACCAATTTGTCTAATGTTATTTTTATATGTTTTCGTCGTATTTTATTTTTTGTAATGATTACTGAATATTCGAAATATGCATTTAAATATATTCATACTCATTTAATTTCAATGTATATCGAGGAAAATGTAAATTATAACAGATGCTTCGGAAACTGAGTATAACTATTGCCATCATTGATGACCTTCAATAAATGAAGCAATTTTCTAGAAGAGATTGTTTCCGCCGCAGGAATTCTACTATCAAGATTAATATTTTTTTGCAAGCGCATGTCAGTCATGTAGGAATCAGCCGAAGAATTAATTTAATGATATAGATTAGTGTTGAAAATTCAAAATGGTCGAATTATTTATTTCGTTACAATTTCGAAGGCTGGATATGAATAAAGCAGAATCAAATTATTATTTTCCAGTTACCGAAATGAGAAGTTTAACCACCTTTTGCTATTACTGCTCCCACGCATTTCAAATACATTATGTATTGAAAAATGTCTATTGCAAATGAATGATTTTCCACCATAATTGTGACAATAAGTTACGAGTGGTTTAAATTCTGTAAGTTACGTATATTATCTCATTATAATTATGACTGTTGTTTAGCAAATAATACCAATACAACAAGTGTACATGATTTAGTATGAACATAACAAAAATTGCAAGCAGATCAGCCATTTTGTTGCACATGGTACACATGTATTTTGTTTGAGTTGGCTATCTTGTTCAATTGTCATAAGTGTCAGTTGTCATATTAATTGTTCCTGCAATTGAACACAATGAATGCAAATGAATACAAATGAATACAATAAAATCAACAAACAAAACTAAAAAATTGAATGATGATCCTGAAGGTCGAAACTCCGTGGATGATTTTTTCATTGGCATTTCAAACGAACCAAACTCAGTGAGATTTTGATCCAATAACTTGAACATAGTTGGATGTGGTTGTCGTCTTTCGGAAGACACGTTTAAATACATTTCCGATTGTCTAACAGTGTTTCTATCGTTCTTCATATTTTTTTTTCTTCATTCGTGAAAGCCATTTTTCTCCAAAATTTCAATGACTTGTACAATAACAAAATGTCATTGAGTGTAACAAATTGTAAGTCAAATTTAGAAACATCAAAGTCAAAACCTATTATAAGAATTAATTTTTTTTAATATCTCCAATTTTTCGAAAAAGAATGATAACTTATGATACATCATCGAAAAGGTAAAATCTGGTTCTATTCAAAACAGAAAAAATCTAATGTAGCGTCTATAAGAAAAAATATTATTGATGATAGTGGCCGAATCTTTTGAGAAATGAAGTCAAAAGAAAATAAAATCCATTTTCCAAAATTTCTGATTTTTCCGGATATCTCCGGATATACTCGGAATTTCATAATTTTCTCAACGGCATATTGTTAGTCAGGTGAATGCGCAACTTTGCATCAATTCAATCATCTTCGTTTCTCTCATAGTTTACGAGATTCCAGTGGTGAGGATCGAATTTGAAACACCCTGTATAAGAAATGAATGATCTAATGAGTAAGGAATAAATTTGAATTTCATCGGGTTCTACTGCGTAATAATTTTCATCCAACAATAATAATAATAAATGCTTTTATTCAAAGTTGACTCAGTACAAGAGATACAAGAGCAAATGACTGATGAGAAAATTGCCTATAGAGACATATTTATAAAATATGTCCTATAATCTGCAAACATTATATATTGTTGAAGTCTAAAGAAAAGCAACTGAACATCTTTCCTATTCATATTTCAATACTATTTTCAGATTAGCTGAGAAACATATTGTGTAATTTATGAGTTTTTCAAATCACATAGTGTCCAGATTATGAAAGAAGTAATGCCTATATTAGCGGGTGTGTCATTAAGTTACTGAACGATTATTCACAAGAAACGCATTTTATAAAAGGAGAAGTATCTGTCATCAGTTCAGGTAAGACGACAAATTTTTGATATACCTTGGTTTCTGATATTCCTTGATTAATTTCTGTTCATCTACAGAAGAACGTAAATCCTTAGGGTGTGACAGAACTCATCACTTACCATTATCCACGAGGGCAAGATGTGTATCATCATAGGGCAGCATTTTCCCTCCACTGCCACTATACTATCAGTGTTACAGATGGAAAATGTTCATGGAGCTTAAGAAAATTCAAAATCAAGGATATTCATAAGATCAAAACTTGTATAGCCACTTCTCTATTCAAGAAATCGAGATATTTCAAATGTTTCTTTTGCTTCACGTAGGTATCACAACTAAGCCGTCATAACAATAATTTCATCCATTGAAAAGATATTACCGTCAAAATAATGTTTTACAGGGGATAATGAAACAAAATGATTTCGTAAACAGTCAAAGTTGAATGAGAAGATTCTCAAAATCGTTAATCAGGAAACAATCGGGCAAGATCACAGTAAAAAGTATTTCTTTCAAATAAAATCATATATTGTTTTGAAATGTTCATCTTTATTGGAGAAACTATTACTTCATACCAACAGCGCCATGTTCCATAAGAGAATCACACTTTTTTGAGGAATAAATAAAATTTCTTGGCCTTTCAACATCATTCGTTTGATTATATTATTGCGAAGATAAACTATTTTGGATCAAGAAAATATAATATCATCTCAAAATCTACCACCTATTTGAAGAGGAAAATAAACTGTTTCAAATGGAGTGCAATATCAATTTGATCTGAACACATATTGTTTGTCTGAAATCAAAACTGTATCCCTTCAAATAACTTAATTCGTTCATAACAAGAGTTTTGGTGATACTAACAATGATAGACTGGAGATAACAGGAATTTTGTATAGAACAAGGAATGTTTCTTTTAAAGAAGTATTTTATTCATTTCAGTTTGGAAAAACTGTCTTATTTGAATATATAAATATTATTGAAAATAATTTAAATTCAGTATTACGAGAAACTAACACTGTAGTAGAGTGTTGCCAGTTTTATAAAGTAAATTTAGATCCCATGCTTCAATCAACTTCCAACCATAGGTTTTAAAAATAATATCAGAAAAAATATTTAGGTTTTGTGAAAAGTTGATTGGTGAAACTGGAAATAAAATTAATCTAAATTGTACAGAAACTTATCAACTCCAAATTAAATCAAATATCAGAAGATCCCGTCAGATTTTTGAGTTCCCATTAAGTTCAACAGGCTATAATTTTAAATTTCGTAATAGATTAAATCCTTTACTATTATTATTAATATATAACTGATCAAAATGTTCTCCCCATTCAGCAATGTTAGTATTATACATAAAATTATGTGGCAACTCTGGTCTTCCTATGAACCTGTTAAGTGAGAGGGGAGCAGGGAATTCCTTTGTAAGCATCGTGTACGCGCCAGTATGTGTCGGAAAGGGAATTTGGTATGTTGGGATTTTAAGGAGGAACTGTTTTATGTGTCTGTAGGCAGTGCAATTCTTTTCCGATTATTTTGTATCTACCATAATAGAACAGATTTTACAATACTGTGGTCTTAAACAGTTAAAAGATATTTTCATGCGCGTGCCTAGGGTAATTCCATGGGGAGTAATCACTCATTTCGGGCCCAATATTCACTATGAAGGGTTCATATAAGTTTTGAAAAGTGAAACTTCATTAACACTGAGGCTTTCGTATTAAAATTTTTGAAAAAATAAATAAACAGAATAACCTTCAAAACGAAAACAATAACTCAAAAATGAAAAAATGTGTAACTGAAAATAAATAAACAGAATATTATCCAAAACGAAAACCATAACTCAAAAATGAGAGAATGTAAAACTAAAAATATATAAACATGACAAAACAGACACAAAAACAAAAACAGGATGTTATAGATGAATGGTATTGAATTGTAAACTCCTTTTTTTAGCGCTATATCTGTCTATAATATTATTTAATATAATTTTTCTATCCCGATGAGTATTTAGCAAGGCAAGTCATGTTAAACGAGTCTCCGACATGGTTGATCTGATATAGGTTTTTAGTCTTCTCAAAGATGAGAAACTGCGTTCTGCCGAAGCGACCCTGATTGCGATTATAATTCATAGTTGTGGCTAGAAGCTAGAAGACTAGAAGACAGGTGTAAAAACCCATAGTTGTGTCTTCATCATCATCAGTTTTTGGGTTTGAAAATAGGAAATGTCCGAATTTTTTCTCTATGTAGTCATGTTCATGGGGGGGTAATTACCCCCTTCAGGCACGTGCCTGTGTTTTGGTAACTTGAGAAAGAAACTCTGCTATATCAGTAAGTACTGCGTTGTATACGTGGTACCGAAGAGAAAGTGATAAACTTTGACAGCAACTCTTAATTTTGTCCTCATTTTTCGAAAATTATATCAATGCTTCGTAATTTTTCACACATCATTAAATTCGTCGAGCTCTACAAGTGTATATTAATTTGGACTGAAAAATCCTCCAGGTTGATTTAAATTCGCCAATCTCTGGTTTTGAACATATCTTTTATCTTGTTCCAAATGAGCGGATTTTCTCTAAATAAAATTAGATTTAATCTTATACCGAATAATTTTTTATTGAACGAGAGGGGTACTTATAGTTTCTACAATAAATTATAATACTAAAAATACCAAAATAGCCACCAGTAGGTATAAAAAGCACTTATACATATACACATGACAGCCAATTTCAGATTTCAACATGTAAATGTTTGTTAAATTCCGAAACGTCTGTGCTTTCTGTAATTACTTCAGAAATATTTTTATGTTATTCATTCAATAAATAAATAAGGAAATATATAATGCTTGACCTTTTCAAAAAGGCATACCTAATAATAGTTTATGCACGACTTTTGAATTGTGTTGATAAAACAAAATTAACCACTGGGAACCAATCAGGTTTTTGAATAAATTATTGAAATCTGTAAAATAAACAAGCAGTTATTACAACTTGTCATTTGCGAGTTTCTATTAAAATATAATATTTGCATATCGAAACTGTCAATTTACATTTATATTCCATTTAATATTTTAGATTGATTGCGACTTTGATAAACTTTTTCCAGACAAAGGGTTGAACTTCCTCAGAAATTGAATAGATGTTGATGAAAGTGAGTATTTTTTGGTTTTCATTCAAAAATAATTGAAGGCAATATTTTCATATTATTATTACATCTTAAAAATGTCTTCATATATTCTATATGCGAATGGGCTCAAAGATACAATTCTATAATTACTTTTTGAACTAACTGGAAAATTACACTTTCATTGAAAATTAGTGAATGAACTTTGAATAATATTCTGCCTACTTTTGGTACAGTAGAAACAATTACAAAAATTTGGTGTATTTCAGATTGCAAGTTAGCTGTCCATCTATTGAATGTCGCCAAATTGATTCCGCCGAAGGGAATGAAATCTATCGGAAAGGAGTGATTCTGGAAATTCACGGTTCAAGAATGCAACTACTGTTTTATGTCATGCCAAGGTAAGGTATTTTTTTTTTGATTGAGTAAATACTATGGCAGCTGTTTTCATATTTGTATCCTTCGAAATATTTGAAATAGTGGCTAAGGATGATGTGCTGATTTCTTCTTCATTTCAAAATCCAAGTGATGTTTCTGCAATTGTGGATGAACAAAAGCAGAATGCTTTGAAAGGTGGTGATATTTATGATGTGCAATTTCCTCAAATAAACCTATCATAACATGTGATGTATTATTTAATTCTTTCCTTTACCACTTTACCACAGAAGCATACGTTCATCTTTAATGAATTGAATGAGTTTATTTGATTTATACAAATAGAAGCATTTGGATGAAAACTGCTTCTTTTCAAAAAGGAGCAATTATTTTCTCCTACGGAGATATTAAAATAGTGTTCCAAGTTAACATATCATTCTTTCAAAACCCAAAACACTTTTGCTTCAAGATTGATTTTGCTCAGACTAAAGAATGCATACTTACTTCTCTTGAGTTAATATGATGATTTCTATTGAAATGTATGCACAATCTTGGTGGAATATGTTTTTTTCAATTGAAAGGGGCGTTTGTTCACTCCAGTTGAATTAATATTCAAATTCAACTTGAGAGAATATATTTCTCAATATATAAAAATATTTCTTTATGAATGCAGGAGAGCAAAATTTCTTTATAACGAGATGATGTTCTTCACTTTGAGATTTTTATTTTTACTGTGAATTAGCCTAGACTATCCCATTAAAATTCTGGTCTGAATTTTGACCACACTAACGTTGAGAGAAAATAAATTCTCAAGTATTACGTCAACTAACCAAAATTGAGTTTATTATCAGTAAACCGACCAAATTGTTGCTAGTTCAGTGTATGATGAGATAATGGTATGTTTCTAACAATTGGTGAAACTGCAATGATCTTGATAAGATAACGCATGACATGTAAATTGAACGCCTGAAATGAACAATACGAAAATTCTACCATATCTAATAGAACTCACACTAACCGCATACCTAGGCAGTTGTTTTCAATGATACTGACCCCCTTCATTGAACATCAGGCGCCAAGAACTTTTAATTGGATGGACTCAAACATAAAGGAAACAATAGTTTACTTGAAGTGCTATTGTATATTTGAATTATTTTTTATTGAATGAACCGACCTGATGCAGTGTCAAACGACTGCATGATTGAGTCTTCATTTTCTCGTCAGTGAACAGGAAATACTTCGGTTGCTGATTTATTTACCTCTCAGGTGAATTCAGCCCAAAGAGAGTCAGCATTTCCATTAAAGGGCAGCCTGCAGTAATCATTGAACTCCGCAGTAGCCTCAACTGTGGAGGAGGAGAAAATAGTGGAGAAAGTTTTTCATGAAGTTCACATCCTCTGAGAAGTTCATCAAACGGACTAATTAACGTAAACATCACTCTATATTTCATGTTCCTACAGTCATTCGGCATATCTATTCATAAAAGTTCTTGCTTTCCCGCTCTGAAATTATCTCTAGAAATGGAAAGAACTCACCTCTAGCATGAACAAATCTGAAGTTCGGTGCCGCTGCCATGATGATATTTTCAACATGATTATCCCATGAGGAACATTTCTGCAGAAGGTATAAGCTTCTGGGGTTTTTTACGAGAAAAATATGCTATATAAATTATACATTTTTCTGAGTCATGCAGTCAATGCCGACCAAAAGTCGCTGCTGTCAAAAATTTTCCGTTAGTTTCAATAGGGTATATTGGTCACATATCTTCAATAGATCTATGATGATGAAAATTATATTCGCTTTCATTCAAATCTAACGTTTCAGGTGTTTGACCTCATGAATAACTACGTCACGGTATAATTTTTCCAAAGACATTTCTTTCTTTGAGAGTTGGTAAAACTCCAGCTATTTTCCAGTTGGCTGAGACATCTCAATGCAAATGAAAATTTAGTTGTCAATTGCCATATTTGACAGTTGCCACTGATTATGGTTAATTGTCCGTTTAAACTGTCGGTTATGACTGAAACTGTCGCTAACCAATCATTTGAAATCGACAGTTTCAACTTTCAACTGTTATAGGTAATCGACAGTTTAAACTGCCGATTATAGATATTCGACAGTTTCAGCTGTCGAATATGAATAATCAACAATTTAAATGTGAATAATTTGAACTGTCGATTATGGATAATTGTTAAAACAATATATTAAATTTCCTAAAAGAAAAATTTGTTCAGGCCAGTCTCAACTTACCTTCACTGTAGGTTAATGGACTGACACCTATCAGAAAACAACTACTCCCCTGGCTAATACCAGGGAAACAATATATGAATAAAATTCACAAGATTTCTACATTTTTATGATTGAATAAATATTTTTGTTTTTCGGTTTATTTCAATCTTTCAAAGTAAACCTGTACGGACTCATTCGTTTAGGTGATCTCTGTAACCCACTCATTAGTAAAGAACATAATTCTTTGCAATTCGTCAAATGAATCGCAAAGTGCTCTTCCTCTCTTTCGAGTTGTCGGATAGTATTTTGATTTACTAAATAAGCTTGGGGAACTGCAACAAATTGAGCGGATTACGTATTACTCGATTCAAGGAGTACTTTTCACATATATTCAATATCATTGAATCAGAGAAGTCTAAGGTTGCCCGATGTGATCTTTGACAACGGCTACGAAATTAATTAAAAATGCTCGGAATTGTTGAGATCGTTACTTGACAACAAACTATTAGACTCTTTCGGAAGTCTAGAAAACGATGAATGTTGGATTAAATTTATGAATAGCGACAATTGCCCCAATCAAAATAGCCCTTTGTTTATCTCTTCAGGCAACTAGGTAACAAGTAGTCATCAATATATCAATGATAAATTAGGATTCAACAACAAACTGACAGACAAGTAACTGAAGCAGCTGATTCATAGACAAATTACTCACTCTCTGTACCTTCGTTGTCCGTTACATATCTGAGGTGATCATGAAGTTGTTAGGAATCACACGTTAAAAGGTAAGACCTCGTTAGTCCTTAGCTCGCACAAGTTTCTCATCTTCTGAGAGTTGTCGTTCGTATGGGGTCGACAGCTGATTAACGGAAAACAGATTTTTAAAAACAGATTGAAAAAAATGGTTCAAATGGTATTTGATGATGCAACTGCAACTGAATCTCGTTTTTTTCGTACTACAAACAGGGAAAAATTTCATGATTTTGCGGCAATCGTTTGTTTTGATGGTATATTAATTTGTTTGAAAAAAAAATAACTTAAAATATCTTCATTTTGTTTCAGCATGAAAAACCATAAATGTAGGTAATCAATACCTCTCAAAAATAGGTACAATCGATGAAGTAACTTATTAGTAGAAAAAAGCACTGGCTGGTTTCGAAATAAATTTCAATATCAGTTGGATGAATCTGACGGGCTTCTATTTATCTCTGAATCATATCCCTATGAGGATATAGCATCAGAAAGAGGGCATTTTTGTAAATTCAAATAACAGTGATATATTTGGTTGCAGTATAACTATTTCGAATCAGTGTTTTTTCAAATTCACGCCAAACAAAAAAATATTAGTCAAGAGTTTTCAATGTAGAAAAATGAGTGCACAAAACTTTTTAGTGTTGATTGAAAAGCAATAGTAAAAGTTTATAAATGAATTCCAAAGAAGATATATACTCAATCGAGTATCCACACGGCATTTTTTCCTATACATAACACGCATAAACATTAAACGACATTTATTTCCTCCCAAATATACTTTTTTTTCTGATGGATCCGGCCGTTACTTGATGAAAATATACATATGTTGTTTTCTCATTCTTCATCAGAAATAGGAACCTTCCTGGCTAACTTGTTCAAGTGGAACTGTGTCTCAAGTTTGATTTAATTTGTGAACTGGTAGTTAGATATATTCCAACGCCCTTCGTGGTATCAGCCAGGGGAGTAGTTGTTTTCTGATAGTTGTCAGTCCATTAGCCTACAGTGTAGAGAGTTTGAAATTTGTCTGAACAAATTGTTCCTTTGTATGATATGATTTATAGCCAGTCTGCAAGTATGCTCACTGACTATATGTGGAAAGTTTTTTTTTCCTTATACAAGGAATCTGACAAATTTTGCATATGCAGTTGGTTAATACCTCGTTCACCAGGTGGGGCGATAACAAACATGTTGTTTGTTGCTCGCTTCGGCTTAGTACGAGGATTGATATACTGGAATTCGAATTTCAAATATAGAATATCACTGACTCTATATTGATGATGGCCACTTTCTTGCACTGACGAGAGGCCAAATAGCCCAAAACCGGTCTGCAAGTGTGCCCGTTCAATAATTGAAAATCGATTCCGGCAGTTGTTTCGCCAACAGCATATGCAGAAAATACATCAGTGAAGATTCCTGCACTGACACCTGTCGTATATAATCCAACGCCCTTCGTGGTATTAGCCAGGGGAGTAGTTGTACAAACTCCATACACTGTAGGTTAATGGACTGACCCCTAGGTCAGTCCATTAACCTACAGTGTACGGAGTTTGAGACTGGCCTGAAAAAATCGTTCCTTTGTATGATTTAGTAGTTACATATTTAGTATAATCATTTTTCTGGTGATAATACACAGTAACGAATTTCATGTGATAATTCACCTCTCGGATATGATTGGTTACGAACAAATACTAATTATATTATTTACTGAGGATGAAATTTTCACGAATACAACTCAAAATTTGATTTGAAATGCTCGCACCAGTGCAGACTTTTTTGCTTTTACATAATTTTGTTTGGTTTGAATCGATAACTTGAATCGGCTGTTTGATTATGGTATATTTCTTCTAAGGAACGAAATAATCTTTGAATATATAATCGTATCCTCATTATGAGTTTTTGATTAACCGAACACCAATATTACACATGTCGGAGTACTCTTTTCACATGACCCCGTCCATACAAATGATGTGTCTGGGCAATGATAATGATTCACATAACTTGTACAATTTTTCACTCTCAAATAATCAAATTGTTGTAAATTGCCTGTTTGATGTTCGTCGTCTAGGCACGACTAAATGTTGAAATTGTCTTTGCAATTACCCAAATTGATGGCACGCTTCGTTTCATTTGTCAGTTTGAAATTCCGAGTGTAAAAGATAAGTGGACTTCTAGTTAACCATGTCCGGGATGTTACAAATGAATCCATCATCTATATATATATATTCATTATATAGAGTAGTATCACTCGGTTACAGGTCATATGGAATATCAAATGGTTATTTAAACAAACTACTGATTTCGAAATTGAGCTGTTATTTGAATAAAAATTTTACTAATGCAAAATGAAAAAAAATTTAACTCAATTTGGAATTGGTATTTATAAATATTTTCGTTTTTTTTTGTAACATCAGTGGTTTGCCCTTTCTATACTTTTTATAGACTTTTCAGTAACTTCCAATCCGTTGATATGACACGAAAATTGAGAAAAAAAAAACTGATTGTCTCAACTGAAAACAGACTGTATTCGGTTATTGAATTTTCTCCGCAATATTCATCTGATAAATTAATTTCATGAGTAGGGGAGACTGAGTACGGTTGAAACAATTTAGCTTTTATCGTTTATAATTTTGTTGTTTATGAACCAAGTGACGATTATGATACGCGAAATTAAAAGTTGAAGTTTCAGCTACAATATGTCTATATTATTATAGTTCCTGGATTACTATTTTCAAAAATATGTGAAATTGAAAATATCCCAGGGGCGGTTGAAACAGCGATTGGAAACCGTTGAATCACATACAAATAATACGGTAGATATTAATAAAACATGTTTCATTTGTCGATAATACTAATTATACTAATAATTATGGCACCGCATGACAACATTATTCAATCTTTTAATACTTCTAAAACATTCATCAGCCTTTGACGAGTAGTAAATATTTAAAGACATTACGAAAAACGATAATGATTTCAGAATATACTCAACGAGAAATTTTCTAAAAACAAATAAACTTTGAAAATATACTGAATGAAGGACATTTCTGAAATCAAATAAACATTAATAATAAAATTTACATTCTGAATAAACTGAAACGAAAT
>WOGR01008264.1:858-11940 GCA_015342045.1 Leptinotarsa lineolata | reverse complement strand
TATTGATTGTTATTGGTTCAAAATCGTAAATCTGCTCATTCATTAACCGTTAGGGCGGAACGACGTTCGCAGGATCCGCTAGTTATACATATTTATGTACTTATCTCAAAGAAAATATACATTCTATCTATAAGTGGAATTTTTGTAGGAATTGATAAAAATTCGATTAACAAATAATTCTTTTTTTCTTTGGGAATATTTTTAAATATTTTAAAACATATATGTCTCTCTTCATCCAGAGACACAACCGATTTTTAATTAACCATGTATAGTTTTCATAGTAACTTCGCTAGTGTTAGATAGTTATGGTTGATGAATTTTTTGTTTTGAATTTTGTTTTGAATAGTATCAAATGGTATCCTAATCATAACGAAAACGATCTCAAGATTTGCATTCACATATTTTTCATTCAAAGTAGTTGCGCCAATTGTATTTATTAATAATAATTTTCTCATCCTATGCGTTTGCATATTTCCATTAAGGTTTTTTTACATTATTTCAGAACAGCTGCTAATAGAAGCTCTTGGCTGATTTCAAGTATATTCATATCACAAATCTTTGTTATAGACGACTTTATCTGATGACATGATTACATTTCCAATTTTTCAAGTGGTTCAGGTAATGAATTCAATAGAGTCCATTGTTTTCTCATTCTGTTATATATCTTTCACAGTAACAGTAACAAATTTATCACGTAGTAGGAGTCCAGCAAGTGTATTTCTATTTTGCTCGTGGATAACGTGGAACCCAGATTGATTGGTAAGTATAATTTTTTGGTTGAAAACTACTTTGCTATTGGTTGGTAATTTTTTGCTATGAACTGAATCATGACTAATTCTAAATGTTAGGTTGATTTTTGAACATGGAGTTGACCTAGGACTTTGACTGTTACCAGCTTGCTGAAGTTATTTTTACACTTCTTATGTTCCGATCATCTTGGTCTCCAGATATTTGGCATAGCAGGTTCTTAACGTGGAAAAGTTCAATTTTTCACCCCGTACAATTTCCTT
This sequence comes from Leptinotarsa lineolata, assembly GCA_015342045.1. Classification (NCBI taxonomy): domain Eukaryota; kingdom Metazoa; phylum Arthropoda; class Insecta; order Coleoptera; family Chrysomelidae; genus Leptinotarsa; species Leptinotarsa lineolata. The sequence goes on along the minus strand of WOGR01008264.1, from coordinate 10,930 downwards.
TACCTAATCTAGATCAGTATCTTCCATGCACCTGCATTGGAGAATCAGAACATTCATAACTTCTATAACAGACCTATGATGATGGTTTAGCAGATCTTGTCTGAATTTGGTAGATGGCTTCTTGATAAATTTCTTTTCACCTTTCTGAAACATTAATTGAGAATTCCTTGACACAATCTGATATAATATTTTGAAATATATGAAATATTATTCGACGATAGTGATATATCTAGTGACCTCATTTCGAGTTTGGTTGAAACATGTATGACAAACTACTGGTGGATTACAAAACAGAATTATACATAACTATTTTTGAGAAAACGATTTTCCATACATTTCAGTTTCATTTCAAACGTGCTTCTTCGGATTTCATTCTCAACTTTTTTATCATTTTACTTGATGCACCTGAACAGGATATCGTAGCACACATGCCTTACAGTTTTGTTCCTCTAGGGTTCTCTGCAAAGTTTTAATTGATCATCATGTATCCCAATATATCTTCCAATTTTGATCTTTTGTTTCGTACTTCGGTTAAGTCTCATTCGAAACATTCATCTAGTATTATCTGAGCCATGACTTCCATTTTTGTTTCTCTGTAGTTCTCTACAAGGTCCTAATTAAACACCATTTTCCCCAATATATCTTCTAATTTGGGTATATTCCTTTCAAACTTCTGTTGGGTCTCAATTTAAACATTCATCTAGTATTATTTGAGATACGACTTCCGTTTTTGTTCGTCTGTTGTTCTCTACAAGGTCTGTATCAAACCCCCTTTCCGTCAATATATATTTGAATTTCATAAATGACTATTCATCTAGTTTTATTTGAGCTTAAGAGCGCTATACAACCAACCTTCATCTTAGAATATTTCTATATGTATGAAACAAATTTTCATTATACTTTTATTTTACTTTCTAAAATTTCCATTTCAAAAAAAATGGCTTATTTTTTGGGTATTTCAATATTTTCACTTGTTTGCTTTATTTGAATCTGCAAATAGAAAAAAACTCCACCTATTACGGCTGTGTTTCCAGTGAATGACATCAGTTTCAAATCCATTACGATTACTTGTTTTAAAAATTGGGATAGAAGAAGAAATTTTTCTGTTACACAACGTTTTTTTTGATTGTATCCCGCAAAACTTTGGGATTGATAAACATATTTTTCCGAAAAGTAATAATTATGTTTTTCAATATTTCTTCTTTTTGAAAGTTTTTCTATTAACATATTACTGAAAAAGAGAAAAAACACAAAGATTTTTTCTTTCTATCTCTTTTTCCGAAGTTTCGGTACTGCGGAAATTCGGAAATTCCATGGTATGGGAAATTGAATCCTGTTTATCATCACGAATGTATATACCAGGAAATATGAACTCGAAATTTTTTTCTTGTTTTCTTCAATTAGGTTGTTTTTTGATAGGATGATTTTGAAAAATTGACTGTCTTAAATCTGTGGAAAATGTGGGAGAGAATGGTTAAAGAACAAATGTACACGATCCATCAAAATAGTTTACTTCGAGAATCTTTCAATTTCGATAGGCATATATGCCTATCTTGTACTGTTTTGTCCCCAACACTTTTTCATATTTATACGCAATTCAGACAGATTTTTATGTATACACAATTAAGATACAACCTTGTTTTCCATCACATACTACTTTTATTAGTTTAAGAATTGTACAACTGTCCTTAATGTTATTAAAGACTACCGATGTAATACTTGGACATTTCTTAAATCCTCCATTCTTATATGGACTGAACCAAATTCTCTTTACTTCTTCACAATAGTTTCAATTGTGTGAAAACTATTTCTGGGTCATTTGGCCGTAGTCTGCAGGTTTTAATTACTGACGTTTCGGCTACTATTGCGGTAGACATTATCAAAGGTGATATTGTAAAAGTAGTAGTGTCAGTTGTTTCGAACGCATTGATAATGTTAGAGGTTTTTCTTTCATGCAATGTAACTTTCATTTCTTCAGTATTTCATAAAAAACTCAGAAATCACACATTCTGAGTTGAAGACAAATTGCTTTCATCGAAATTAATCAGGGATCCTAATGTCTCTAATGAACTAACCAAAATATCAATTTTCTGTTCTATTCTGTAGAAATTATCAAAATATCATCCAGATGAGGTTTTTTTGTATAACTGTCATAGAAAATGACATTTTTAATGGTTGTCAAGAGTATTAAAAGATTATGTTCACAAAGTAGCGAATAAAAATATTTTTTACACTAGTGTTAAAAGTATTTTTAACACGATTATTTTCGACCAAATAGCAATAAACAAAACATAATTATTCAATTCTCAAGGAAGTTTTATTGTGAGCAATAGAGATAGATACAATTAAATTATGTTACAAATGTGTTATATGCATTAATTAAATTATTATTATCATTTATGAACATTAATATGAAAAGTACAATTAGGACAACTGCTGATATCAATACCTTGTGATGTTGAAGAGCCTTGTAATATATTTGAACTAGCTGAGTGGACAATTTCATGGGCATTAACATTTAATTCTTGAAGTGAAGAGGACGATGATGTAACGCTGGAGCTCTATTGGGATTATTTTTTCAGCAATAGCATTTTGATGAGAAATATATTGATCGATGTAACCCTCAGCTACTGTTGTGAACTTCCATCCTCCGCGCTTCTTAATATCGGTTACATTTGCTCCTGATTCTGCTAGCAAAGAAGCAGAAGACTCTCTGAAACAGTGATCTGTATATTCCTTTGGTTTCGTGAGGTTCAGAAACTCAGCAATGGTAGAGGGCATTTTCTCAAACGTGTTTATACCAATTGAGTTGGCACTGCATTTATAATTTGAGTATTTCAGAATGAAACGTTGATGATTGCTAACATTATGCAAGACATTAAACACCAGCAAGAACTTTGAATGTGACTTCAAATAAAACGCGTGAGCTGTAAACAATACTGTTTCTATTTAACCAGATGATTTGGCGTCACCTGACACGGCCACTTCACAGCAAATGCGATAACATGAAGATAGTTAACTGACAAGATATGTCAAAATGTGTTTTTATAGAAATATTAAATTTGTCTATTTTATCATGAAAACAGGACAGTTGTACAAAAATCTTTGTATGACATTTGTGTTGAAAGTAAGTTTAATGTTCGTGAAATTGTTCAACTTGCTACGCTTGTTTCGCATACTTTTTCTCTCATAAAATAAAACCTTACTTTTTACACTCATATCATTATGTAATTCTTCTTAATCTCAATATCAATACTGCAAGCAGAACAATTTTTCGTTAGTAATTTTCCCATTGTTCGGAAATTTTTTAATTTAAAATGTGGAGCATCTATAAACCTCTTGAGGTGTTTCAAATCCAGAATAAAACGATGATTCCCATTTGGGTTGTTTGCAAGAAAATGAGAAGAAATCAACTAATTTTTTCTGATATACAATCGGAAATGGCACAGAAACAGGTTTTTTCAGAGCCAAGGAATTGTCCTATTTCGGATTACTTATGTTTTTTTCTCAACTATTTGGTGAGGCCGAGACTTGAAGGATAACTGTATCCTTCGAATGCAACTCAGAACAATATTGTCCGTTGTTATAACTTTCCAAATTTCTAAATAGTTGCGAAGTCCTTCAAAATACTCATTTACCCGGCTTATTTCCTACTCCGATAAATAGCGCTGTATCATTTTCTTATTTTCGATTGTTTTCTCCACTTCCCTCCTTTTTTCAACTCCATTCGTTTTTCGAATCATTATAGCTGATAGTTCAAATAACCACTCTGTGTGGAGCCTCGATCCTGGTCTATGTAACTCGATAACGTTGTCGGGTATTCAACAAATTCAACTTTGTTCTTCTCATTCGATGACGAATAATATTTAAAAAACGACCACTTGAAAGTACTTTCACACAACTTTGGTGAACGTTCATCTATTGTTATAATTTGTTATTTAGACATTTTTCTTATTCGTGTTACTGTCAATTGGCATTCATTGAATAATATTTCAAAAAGACACTTGTCTTCTGGATTTGAGGGAATCACCTGATCTCCCGTCCATGTCTAAATTACATTTATACGATAAGCACTGGCTATTCTGATCCCAACAGAGAAGTCACTCGACTCTCAGGCTCTATCATTTTTATTCATTCCTTCATTCTATATAACATATTATATTTTTTCAATGTTAGCCTCAAAAAAAACCAAAGAAAACCCTATATCTACTCGAATTTTCCGTCAAATATGAGGGGTTGATTCCAATGCTTCGAGTTACCCAATTGTGAACTTTTCTTCCATTCTTTTCAAGCTTTTATTTATTCAATACCTTTTCGTCTGTACTTCGAGAGGTAGAAGAATGGAATGAATCAGAAAGTGTTGGTCATGCGATAACAGGGAAGTTAGTCAGAGTATTGGAGAAGACAGCGATGGAAAATTTCAGTTTTGCGATAGCTCCTAAGATAATGATTCGTTTGTATAGTTTAGAAAAATGTTTAAAATAACTAACATATTTTATTTGATAAGGATTGATATTGTATTCATCCGAATATCTTTCTAATCACCCCATTATTTGTGTTCATTATCATGAATACCGTAAGCTATCCTTGAAAAAATATGCCTTCGCGAACTTCTTTTAGACCCATGAATGAAGAACAATAAATATTGAATTTTTATATCTCACACGGATTTGGCAGCGTTCTCGATAAAATCTTGCATAATTCAACCAATTCACATGAAACGTTGAAAAATTGTACACATTCCTTTTAAATCGATTTTTTCAAAAACCGTTTTACAATCCGTTCGGTAGTTTTTAAGTTTATTGTATTCAGACAGACATGGCAGGAGACATCAATTCGTATTGATGGATCTTCCAACAGGGATTTCCAAACTTTGACAATTGATAATGGCCATTTTGTTGAAGCTGCATTCGTCAAATCATTTGTCATTTATTCAGTATGTTTTGTCAAATCACCTTGGATAGATATAGCATTCAACATCGACATAATCGTCCTATCGATAGGACTATTTGCAATGTGGTGGATAAATTTTAGTCCACTGGTTCAGTAAACGATCGACCAACACCCGTACGTCGACGAAACGCAAGATCTGCCGAAAACATCGCCGCTGTCTGTGAGAGTGTGCACAAGAATCTGAAGCAGTCGATTTCGCGTTGCTCACACGAATTTGGCCTCCAGCAGACCAGAATTTGGCAAATTTTGCGTCGTGAATTGGACTTGCACCCATATAAAATTTAACTGACCCAGGAGCTGAAGGTAAACGACCATAGATAACGACGTGTGTTCGCTGCATGGGCTCTGGAGCAGTTGAAAACTGACCCTAATTTTCCTAATGAGCCTCATCTTCAACGATGAGGCCCATTTCTGGAAGAATGGGTACGTGAACAAACAAAATTGTCGAATTTGGAACGATACCAAAGCATATGAGATCCAAGAGCGTCCAATGCATCCTGAAAAAGTCACTGTTTGGTGTGAATTTTGGGCTAGTGGCGTCATCGGTCCATATTTCTTTGAGAACGACTTTGGCCAGGTCATTACTGTCAATGGCGAGCACCATAGGTCGATGACTATCAACTTTTTTTGGCCTGAATCGGATGATCTAGATACCAACGACATGTGTTTTCGAAAGGACGGCGCTACATGTCACACAGCTCATGCCACATTGGATATTCTGCACGAGCGATTTGAGGGCATGATCATCTTACGTGGACGTGATGTGAACTGGCCACCGAGATCGTAAGATTTGATCCCGCTAGGTTTTCTCATAAAATATCCTGATAGATCTAAGGACCTTTCTTTGACTGACATCTTGAATTTCCTCAAAGGTCTCGACTGGAAATTTGACAAAACCCAAGCTACACTAGCTGAATTTAAAAATGAGGTAGCATGCGGTAATCAGAAAATATCGTCTCTAGAGGAGAGAAACGCTCATCAGAAAAAAGAAATACAATCACTGAATCGCAGTATTCGTCAAAATAACCTAGTGGTGTTTGGCATCCAACTCGAGGATAAACTAGAAGCACTTGCCTTACTTAGTAGCCTTCTAGAGGTACTTCAGGTGAATAAAGACGTTTTATTATTATTACTATTATTATTAAGTCGCAGGTATATGCGAATAAGCCACAAACCACAACCAATATAACCCATGCCATCGGTCAAATTCAGCCTGATTTATGCGGCAGAGTCATGGAAAAGTGGACGTTTAGGATGCGCTCCATCCAAAGAAGCCATTGCGGACATTTCGATGATATATAAGCCGATTACTTCATTCAAACCGCAGTTTAATCATGATTGCCTCATATTCCTTTCCAGATTGCATATAATCTTTTGGTAGATTATTTCATATAATCTTATCGCTCATATTATTTGCGATACATTTGAACATTCACAGTGGATTAGGTTCCATGAGCTCATATCTTATTGAATTATTCAAACTGGAAAATGACCGAAATTAAACGATTTCATTCAGAAATGAAATTGAACTCATGAATACCTTTCTATCACTGAAACTCAAAAACAGTTATCGCAATTTCCATAATTTTTTATTGTACTTCTCTGTTACCTAATAGCATTAAAAATTGTTCGGAGTATTTTTCATATAGGCACATCTTGGGATATGAAAATCAATACCTATAATAGTGTGAGTTGTCGTCATCTGTGTTTGATAGATATCGAGAAAAACCATCATTTGGGGTCTTTCTTGTGCGGCTAATCTCGAACATGGCTCAACAGTTTTGAATTCAGTTTTCGCTAACGCATTGTGCTCTATTCAAAATTCAGTGTTTGATTCATTTGGAACGGTTTATAAATGGAAAAGTTATGTCAATATGAAAAATCAAATCAAATATTCCTTGGAAAAAATTCTATAAAATTACGGTTCAGTTGATTTGGCTGAAACTTTGGACTTGGAGTTCTAAATTGCGTTTTTAAATTTCGTTGAAGACTTTTGTCAAAAAAATTATGATATATCATTCAGAATTTTCTATTTTTGGGTCCTCTGAAGAAATGGAGGTGGAATGTCTAGTAAAGCCAAAAAAAGCCACAATTTTTGGAAATGTTTGTTTCCACATTTCGTCACCTGTAACAATGTCGTATACGGATTTTAAAGTTTCCAGCATTTCCTTACACCAATTCACACAAACCTTTCTTGAGCATCGGTATAATGTGTGAAACTTATGATTTTTTTCACACCTAAATGTTCGTGCAAAATTGCATATACCTATTAGTCTGTGATATCCCGTGGTATGTATATCTTCGGAAATTAGACTTTTGTTGTAGTGATTTTGTGCATAAATGTAATTAAAACTATTTGTTCGAAGGTGGTTGACAATGTTTCATGGTGAATTTCATTAGTTCAGACTTCCATTGTCTGATATGATAATTTCAAATCCTTCAAAGAACTAATAAAATTGAAAATTAAAAGGAAGAGCTGAAAATAAAAATTATATTAACCAAAAAAAACCCTGAAATAAAACTACAGTGAAATAAAATATGAGCAAAAAATCAAATGATGAAAGGAATAAAAATTAAAAGATTCCAAGCAAGTTACTTCACGACGTTTCGATTGTTGGTATCCACAATCGTCTTCGGGTGATAACTGGAGTTATTAGTTTTTCGCATCTTGGTTTAAGGCAGGCTGGAGCTGGAGAAACGAGTGGGTCTGAACTGAGATAAAGTGGTTTTGGTTGACGGCATGAAAGTCATTTCAGACATCCATGCCGCCCTTCACGGTGTAACCCCTACCTAGCTGGGGTGAGTTGGGTGAAAAAACTATTCATCCGTTGACGGAGGAAATGAGGGCCTCATCGACAGATTGTGTGGGCTTTCTATATCGAAACGGGTCGTCTACATCATAATCTATAGCTTCTCTGACTAATGGATTATCATGAGTTTCCGCCTTTTCGAAAACTCTGATTTCTCGACTGAATGGACTGCTGAATGGAAGGCAGCTGAAAATATCAGCGGATGGCTTCATTCCGCACGAACCATGGAACATTCACAATCATCCTCAGTAACTTGTTTTGAAACCTCTTCGGGATGAAGAGATTTGACGGAGTCGCTTGTCCCTATACTCCTGAAGCGTACATGATGACAGGCTTGAACATCGTGATGTAGATCGTAATTTTGAGCTTAGATTTTCTGTTAATCAGATGGTATAAGGATGCTATCTTACCCTTGATCTAAGACTTCACAAATTTGAAGTACGGATTCCAGGTGAGCCTGCGATCTATCAGAAGACCGAGGTACTTGACCCGCGTCTGCCAGTTCATCTCCCTTCTAGAGACCATTACTTTCATGGCCGGAGAAGCGATCGTTCTTCCCATGGTTATCGCCTGAGTCTTATCCGGGTTCACTCTGATCTTCCATTCGAGGTACCAGCGCTCGAGGTCGTCCATAGATGCTGCATGTAGACGATCCCGAGCTCCCGACCCATGGAAGATGAGAAGAGATCCGTGTCGTCGGCGTAGAGAGACACGTTCGGACCTCGGAAGGTCGCTGGCGTAAAGCGAGTACAGCATGAGAGAGAGCACAGCTTCCTGTGGAACTCTAGCGAGGATCTCTATGTTATCAGACAGAGAGCCCTTTACTCTAACCTGAAATGTCCTGTCTTTCAGAAAGGATCCAATCCATCGGATCAGGTCCCGAGGCAGGTTGGACGCGATTAGTTTGTGCAGAAGGCCTTCGTGTCATACACAGTCGAAGGCCTTCGAGATGTCTAGTAGTACTATGTGCACTTTCTTTTTCGTGTTCAAGTCGGCAATGGAGTTTTATCGTTGAAATGTTCTCTCCTGAATCCAAATTCTTCGTTAGGCAGAAAATTTCGGTCCTCAACTTCTTTGTTGAGCCTTTGCAGGACAACTCTTCCAGCCAGCTTCGCCGTCGACGACAGCAGACTGATCGGGCGATAGTTCTGTGGGAACAGCTGGTTTTGACCCTGTTTTGGAATCATGTTTCCACCTTCTGAGAAAATACCTGAGGGTTAGCGAATTGTTTATAATGGACAACAGATTCTCAACGCAGTTTTCTGGGAGCCTCGTTAACAGCCTATTGGTTATTGAGTCCGAAGCTTTTTTGACCTTTACGGCCTTGATGTAACCCTTCAGTTCTTCCACAGAAGCCGGACGGATGTTATCGTCATCATCTTCCCTGAAGATGTCATGAACTCGATCTTTCAAAAGCATATCGCGGTCAATGTCATCGTTGTCGTCGATGTTAAGTTGGAACTGTCGTTCCATCTTGTCTGCAAAAGCCAACGCTTTACCGGCGGTGGAGTGATTCCTCCGAAAGATGACTAATTATGAGTCATTCGAGTACTTTCATTTATCCCCTCTTCCCTCTCTCAACTTCACCGGTTCAGCGGGAGATGACCGTTTTGGCGGGAGTTGGCCGTTTTCCGCAAAAAAAGCTAAAATTTGGTATATAGGGGCTTCTTAGGTCTTAGATGCGCACTAAGAAAGGATTTTCAAATATTCCAACTGCGGCGCCCCCACTGGGGATAAAAGGGGCACGTTCACATATGAAAATTACTTTTTCATCGTTGTTTCTACGTACCACTTCATTTCTGGAGGCTGAAATTTTGTATGTAGATGCATTTTATGTTGAAGATGTGCAATAAGGAAGGAATACTCAATTAATTCCAACAGGGGATCCCCCACTGGGGATAAAAGAGACGCGTTTACATATGAAAATTACCTTTTTATCACTGTTTCTCCGTACCGATATATTTTCGGAGGCTGAAATGTTGTATGTAGGTTCGTTTTATGTTGTAGATGTGTAGTAAGAAATGATTTTGAAATATTGTAACTGGGGCGTCAGCAGCGGGGAAAAAGAAACGTTCATAAAATAAAGTTCCTTTTCATCACTTGACATATTGATAATATTAGAGACTTAGGAGTACACTTCGACAATCAGCTTACATTTAACTCTCACATGAACGAAATTACTGAATCAGCATATCGTATATATGGTTTTATCTTTAGAAATTGTGGGAACTTCAATATCACTGCTCTCTCATCTCTTTTCTACAGTCTAGTAAGGTCCAAACCAAAACTGACTTGGAACCAACACTTGG
>WOGR01008263.1:0-11940 GCA_015342045.1 Leptinotarsa lineolata | reverse complement strand
GATCACTTACCCCACGGTGTGGGGAGTGGTCGTTGGTTGATAATGCTGGCGCGCCCTCTCGAATGTATCGGGGCTTCGGGGGATAGGGCCTGACCAGTACACACTACGGTGAAACAAAAAATAATAATAATAATAATTTATTCACAGCAATATAAGGTACCGATTGTTAATGAAGTAATACCACAGAAGCATCCTTCTATAAACATGGTACAAAAATGTTGGAAAGATTGAATCACTCTAAAAGGAGATTATATTGATGAATAAAAATGATTTTTGGAAAAAATGTTGTTTTCGTTGTTTGTCTCGGGACTTATTGAACGAAGTATATATGTTACTAGTTCTCAGTGGTTCATCCGAAAAAACCATTGCTTTATGATCGTTTACTTCATGGCGTAAAATTAGCAGTTTTCAATTCGTTTTTTTAATGTAACTTCCGGCTAACAAGGTTTCGTGTGCAATCTGTAACGCATTTTTTTCAAGTTTAACCACGGTACAATCAATTATTAGAGGTCGGACGACTCTGAATTGCAAATTAAGATTTTTCCGCAACAAAACTATGCGTGCATAAGATACACATAAAATAGTTTTTAATCTCCCTCCTAAAGCATAATTCTCCACCAATTTATTTCGAGGCGACCCGTAAAAACTAAATGAATAATAATGTCCATGCTCTCGGTGAATTAGGATTTTTATTGTTAGTGTTGAAAGGGAGCTGGTGCCAAATTTTCTGGCCAGGATTTTCGAAATTGTTCGAATCGTACTTTCTTCGTGACGTCATCAGACATCGAATTTCAAATACATAGGCTTCTCAAACGATGGCGTCATTCTCAACAAATAACTACATATTCTCCATGAATGTTTATGCATTGATGAAATTAAAAGGGGTATATTTCTGGGAGAGATTAGTTTTTTGGAAAAGATGGTTCATGTGGGAGTAGTTGTTTCAGGACTTTTTTCTTTCAGTAACTTCTGTGCACGATCTACATGTCTTTGTGGAGAGTGAACGTATTCAAACAAATTTAAACTATTTGAGATCAAAATATGCTTCAAACAAGAATATTTGACGAAGTTGCCAGTATCTAATAGGGAAGAAATCGATACTTTTTTTGAAAAAATTAGAGACAAATTCACTCAAATCGAGTGATAACAAAAAACTACAGAAAATGTTAGTATTGAGTAGATTAATGAATGTCTAAAACCTATATTATATTTGAGCGCAATAACTTGACATTTCTGGAAATATACAGTAATTTGCCCATATCAGGATTCGTCACAATGATAGTAGAAAAAAATCATTCATAAAATTTCTAACTTCATTTCTAGTCTAAAAAATTGCACTTCTTGAGCATATTTTTTAACAAAGAAGTTTTTCAAGTTCGAATTCCCATAAAAACATTTATTTTTCAGAATAAATAATATAGTATTCCACAAAATCTGTTTCTCAATCAAGCGGGTAATGACTTTTTTCCTGATTTGAAACTTTCTTAAAGAAATATTATTGTACAAAATTCAACAATAAATATGTAATGACAACTTCAATTCAACTGCTGATCACCACTGATATTTTTCGAATAAATTTCAATTCCATTTGATTCACTTTCTTGGCCTTCCTTAGACGCAGTTTATGAAAATATGTAGGAAAAACTATCAAACACTATTTTCCATCAACCTCGTCCTGAAATGAAGTGGAAACTACAAAGCACTTAATTACCCCTGAGAAACAACCTTCAATTATATTTTGAAAACAAACCTTTATTCATTTTGTACTGAGTTTGGAATACATTCTGCTGCGTGTACAGAATTTTCCTTACTTTATTATCACTTTATTCAAACTAATAAGAAGGACAATTGAAAGAAGTATATCTTTAGGAAATATTAGGTTTTGAGGTGCAAACTATTGCATGAAAGTAGTTGTGAAAGAATGCTTTTTCTTTCAGTTTTTATCACGAAGTAACTTCAACGTTTAATAAGAGTTTATTCTGAATACAATTCCTGCCTTTCTTCCTTTGGAAGTTTACAACAATTGTATGAATATGGAATATTTCTCCTTAGAAATGACAATTGAAATTGCAGAAGTTATATTAGTATTAACGGTTGTTACCTTTTGGTGGATCAAATATAAAATATGTTTTGGTGAAGGTGGTGGTTAAAGAATTTAGGACTTACTTGCTATATCATATAGGACTGTCAGTTTATATACGCTAGTTGATGAAAACAGAAATATTTCCAATTGAACTTTCATTCTCGAAGACTATCTTCAGTCTCATGGCTATTTTCAGTTTCAAGTAGCATTTATTTGAGTTATGAGTGGTGAAAAACTTTTAATGACATTTGTCTAGAGATATATTTCAACATATTATTTTATTATGCATATTTTTCATGACGTTGATGTAGAATGCTGTTCCCCATACTGAAAATTTCCATCATATCTTGTACGTACTTTCCAAAACGTCTGGAAATGTCACTGTCTATCACTTTCAGAAAGAAAATCAGACAAATTTTTGAGGTATACAGAAAAACATGTCTACCAGGTCTCAAGAAACACTTTTTATCGTTTTTTATGATTCTTCATGGATCTGCCGAAGTTAATAGCAGTGTATCGACCGAGGGAAACAGTACATCACCTCGCAGCCCAAAAGTCATAATTTAGGAAACGACCAGTACCAGTACACGGCCCAACAGGAAAAAATCGACAAGAGTTCTGATAAAATATTTGCCATTGTGTACGATCACGAGTTTAAAGCGCTTTATAGCCAATAAAAGTAAACATTCAGCTTGTATTGCTCTGACACAAATAAACGTTATTTACCGGAATGAAATACGTTGTAATGAGGCCGTTTAATCGGAATATAAATATTTAAAATTGTGTTATGATTAGGGGGGTGATTCTGCATCATTCACGGAACCAATAAAATATTCCGAATGCCGCTTTTTCAAATCGGAACTGGGGAAAATATTTATCGATATTATATGCGTTGACACGTCTGCATTGGACTGCAGTGGTGGTAATTTCATGCAATAGGCATACTTTGATTCATATTTCGAATCAAACAAAAGGTCAGTACGGATGTACGTATCTATTCATTCTCGTTTACGAATCAGCAGATTTTTCAACGTTAACGGTATCGACTGCTAAACCGGAGAATGATTGCAAAATTGTCTAAAAATGTTTGATAACAACGGGTGCAATTTAGAGTTGTGATGTTATCGTAAAATATTGTTCAGGTCTAATGCTTACAGATTTGATTGCTGTAACTACACGATTTGATTAATTCAACCGCGCAGACCCCGATCCCGAGGGTAAACCTGCAGAAAATGTAACCTCTGTTGTTTCCCGATAATGCAGCTTTCTACTAGTGAAAGAACTAATGAAATCAGGTCGGTAGTTGTACAGTTCATGGCTTACATCTGATCAGCTCCGGTTTCACATGTTTAATTAGATAGAAAGATAAATTAGTATAACATGATAACATTCCTTATACAGACAATTTAATTTTTGTAGCAATAATTCTCACCAGCCACTCTGCAGATGAGAATGTTTTATTTCATGGAAACAAGAGCCACTGAAGTTTGTTTGTTTTCGTAAAGTTGACATTCGAATTGGTGTACTATAAGTGATGTCGTTCTATTTGAAAGAGAAACAAAGTAAAAAATTGAAACTTTCAAAAAATTCCTTGTCCTGAACTTTCAAATACCAATCACTTGGAATCACTGTATTTTTTTTTAATTGGAATCGAACCTAAACTTCTCTTCACTGAAATGTATACGCATTATCTTCAACAAAAGAGATAGATAAAAAACGTACATAAATATCCCATTTGATAACATACTTCCGTAAAAAATTCGGTCTAGACAAATATATCAAGTCAAATATAGAGTTACTAACTTTATATTTCATGGACGGATTTCAGCGTACGATGCGAAGTTTCAGTATTCAACATGTTGAGAAAAAAACGAAACAACTACGAAAATAAAATCGGCACTTTCACATGGTAATTTTCTTGACAATAACGCTTTGCTGATGCAGATATTTTTCAACGTGAACGTGAGTTTTCTTTGAGAAAGTTCGAAGTCACATAAAAATATATTTTTTTACTTTGGAAAATGAAAATTGTACCGAGAAAAACTAGAAAATTGTAGAATAGTCACTATCATATCAGGTTTTCTCATTTTTTTCAACATTCTTATACGTTTGCACATTTTAAAGATCATCAAAACAATTTTCGGGTTGGAGGATAAACTCGTTCATTTTTTTGTTCATTTTTTCGATCATTCAGAGGCAGGCTCTGTGAATTTTTTCTTGATCTCATCAGTGATTGCATTAATTATAATCGTTGTCAAAATTATAAAAGGATTCATTGAATACATTTATGGGTATCACTCAGGGATCTGTATCAGGGCCAATATTTTTCATTTTGTATACTAGTGATTTGAATAAAATATAAAATTTTTTTTTTGACAATGTATGATATATTTTCAGTAGTATCTCATACGGATGGTAAAAAATCTTGCAATCTATACTGATGAGGAACAGATTTTCTTCATTTCCTAGCTGATGAAACACAATTAGTTATATTTCACGATTGCCAAAAATATTGAGTTGCGAATCAATTCGAAATTGAGAATTCTGAATGAGAAAGAGACAAAAATTTCAGGAATTACCAACGATACTTCCTAGACATGAGAACAATACTGCTCAAATTTCTAAACGATATTTCAATGAATCTTTTGACAAGGTATATGTTGTGATGTAATTCAGCTTTGGTATCAAATGTATTCGTGGCAACAGGTTTTTTTTTTTCAAGAATAATAAATATAGTTCTGAAAACTTTGACTTGTAGAAGACAGTTTGAGCCTGGATTTATTTTTTTGAACATAAATATAAATATATCATCAATGAAAACGTATATAGCAGTACATTTGGTTTTGAATTATTCGATATAATGGGACCAAACATCGTCATTGAACTACCAGTAGATATAAAATAACTTGATAAAATCAATAATTTTTTAGACTTCTCACATATTGTAGAAGATAATTGTATTCTGTTTTGTTATTTTATTGCTATACAAACCTCATTAGTACTCTTATGTCGAATGCAGAATGAAAAAATCGAACAAATTTGATTTCGTAGATGCCTATATCTTTTGAATTATTTATGTTCGACCCTATTCTCTTGACCTTCTATTCATTCTGATTCATAGCGTGTGACCCATTGTATATTTTTTTTTCAGAATGTATACATATCATGTTTTGTACGCTTTTGTATTTTTTCCTAGCTGAAAACATCGTAAACTTCTGAATTATTGTGCAACCCATTTTTCTCGAACTCTCTTTCCTCTTTTCAATTATCACCTTCATCTCATCCTTTTGAATACGTTTTCTGAGTTCCAATTTCCACTTGGAAAAATAAAATGATTAATGTAATTCTATTTCACCGTTATATAAAATGTTCACCGAACTTTAATTCATCTCAAGATTTGAAAGTTCCTTGACCGTTCATATTTGCTGACTGCTAATCACGTTTGAATGGAAATTTGGTTGTCTAAACTTCGCAACTTCTAGGGTAAGGAAGTGAACGAAATTATTCCAAAACGAGAAAATACTGAATTATTCAAAAACGTGCGGCGCAAAATTGTTTTTCGACCCACCAAGGTTCGTGGAGTTGTACGTTGAATCATTCATCAAATGAAGTCATAGAAAATGTATTAATTTGGAATTGATCACTCCAGAAAGAAAAGAAGAGAGAGATGAGACAACAGTACTCGTGAAAACAAATGAGCTAGCTCCATAACAGCAACAAACTTCACAAAAGCTATCCTGTCCTTCATAGATTTCAAAAGAAGTATCTTCTACTCACACATATATTTTCCAAATCGTAACATGAATATTCAAAAGAATCAGGAAGAATATTTCATGCGAAGAGGCTTGAAACTTCTCGTGTAGATGGTTCATTGTCAAATCAGCATTACTGACAGAAACAGTGTCTAGATAATTGCCAAGTTAGAATGGACAGTAACATGTCGTTATAAAAGAAATTTCCCAAACGGATTGAACAGGAATATACTAAAATATGAATTCAAACGAAACCAAAGCGCTTCAGTGAAAATTCCTGCACTGACACTTGTCGGATATAATCCAAAACCCTTCGTGGTATTAGCCAGGGGAGTAGTTTTTTTCTGATAGGTGTCAGTCCATTGACCTACAGTGTAGGGAGTTGATTTATAGCCAGTCTTCAAGTATACCCACTGAATATACGTAAAAAGATCGTTTTTGGATCGGATCGTCACTTGTGATCAAAAGTAGATCCTCTACATCAGGAGAGGTTTGGAACAGTGGTTTTCAACCAAATTACACAGCAGAGTCCTATTCTGAGAAAATCAGGACCAGGCAAAAACGACCTCCGTCAACTTCATGAAATTCCAAGTCCACAAATTCCATGCTGACAAACTTAATTGACTTGTTTAACGTTGGCAAAAGAGCACTGATTCAATTGGCGCTCATTTTGATTGAATTGAATAAGTATTTACTGAGATATTAGTGTTTGAAAAATAAAAACACACGACAATTTTGAAACAAACTAACATCAATCGATTAAAGACAATATTGATCCATGACTCAACTTCATTTCAATTCTACTAAGAGAAATACTTAGATATAAAATGAACTCAGCCCAAATGAACTATCAAAAAGTGTTGATACGATGAAAAATCTCTATATAGTAAGTTTGTGAGAGGACAGTTTTTGATCTTCCAAGGAGAAAGTTTTTGATAATGCTACTTGTGGCTGAAAAAAAAGCAGTTCAACGAAAAGAAGACAAACTGAGAAACACACACATACGGAAAAGCAAGAAAAAAATAAGAGACGAATATCAAGATACATCTGTAGTGATGAAGGATGAAAATATTGAAAGGTGTATTGAAGTTCAAGTGAACGACATAGTGCAGTCTACCTTCCAACATTATTATATATATATATATATATATATATATATATAATAAATTTTGGAAAATTATTTTCACGTCTGATGCTTTGTTTCAATTTTCCCCAAATAATCTCGATGGGATTGAAAACACAAAAATAAGTGTGTATGGTGTGTCCATACTTTTCAGCAATACTCTCAAGGGCAGACACTTTTCTAAGGTCCACGTGAACTAGTTGGCAGGTATTTCATTTCCAAGTATTGGTTTTTTGGCCATTTAGAAAGCCGACACCCTTTAAGGGTGCACAATATCCGTTACTTGAACCTTACGAATAGGTTGTAACGTCTGAATATTCAGTGTATAAATATATATTGTCTTCCACTGTCTTCTCCAGAGCTCCTTCTGCTAATCATGAAGTCATGAGGCACTTCATTCCGTATATACCATCCAGTTAAACTTACATAATTCATCATTGTGGATGGTAATCGAATCAACGGTGAAAATGCGAGAGAAATTCGGAATATTAGGGAGAACATTTAAGTTTGCTCATTTGTTTACATGTTGTCTGACTTTAACGCTAAACGAGTTATCATGTCCGCTTATAGCGACAGAAATTGAATAGTCTCGGTATTATTATAATATCTTGAAGAGCGTACATTCCGACTCAACCAATTCATATCAACCTTGATGACAAACATTTGTCGTCTGACAAAAAATCTCTTTATTGTAATTACGTAAATATGGAGCTAAACAAAGTCTAAGTCTGTGTCAAAGCTATTGTCCGTGATCTGTAGGTTACTTTCGCAGAGGCACCGCTCTTATACTAAGAGAGCACCTGAAGGTGTCTTGTCGGTAGAAAAATATATTCTTGTCTCAACGTTTCGGAGGCCAGAATCTGCCACCGTCTTCAGAGTTCAAAAAAATCAAATGTAACCTAGTTTTTTCCTTCGATTTCGAATTTTATTTCAGATATTGAAGGTGTTTTGGAATGTCAATGATGTTGTTGATTGATGAATGAAGATATTGATAGTGAATGACGGCATCCAAACGCGACTAGTAGCATTAGCCATTGTTACCTTTTTCGAAACGATTAACTCCTTGGTTAGTTGTATAACCGATTGCTTGAAATCTGTGGGCCCTTTGAGAACACTCAAAGCGCTGAGATCTTGTCTGTCAGTTTCATTGACTGGAATCACACCTCCCCGTATCAGAAATTATATTAAATATTCACCAACTACAGCATCAATGCATGTAGTTGTCTACCACATTCACCCTATAATTCGGTTATTGAAGCCATTACCCTGACGTTGCTATATACATATTTTCATAAATTCACGACTGTGTATGCAATAATTTGATTATCGTTGGCATTCGCAGTTCCACACAGAAAAATGTGAAGTGTGAGACTGCGAATAAATATTTCAAACAAAATTATGATCTATTCGGTAATTGCTGGAAATTATTTTCAGTAATTATTTAAGCCGAGTATTGCTGCAAAATTCATGACAGAAGTAGATACTGCTGTTTGATATCAGCACATCAAATATTTGGCCTTTTGATATTTTCGTCATTAGTGTCATCAAATTAGGTTGTTTGAAATGTTTTGTCTGTTTTAATGCCATGTATTTCAATAGCTCCATTTCTATTGTGTCACGATTTGAACTGATAGCGAATTTTGTACTCTCTATATAATGAGGCTATTTATTTTTTCTCCAATTTTGATTTTAAGCCTCTTTTCAGCTCATTTCCACTGACGTATACATCCATACGTATACATTGAATGGGGAATGTTCCTCAATTTGGGTTATTACAACAAATGCAAGTTTGAAAAAAATAAAGTTGAGTTAAATTCATGAGTTTCTTAAATTTACTTCTAAAAGTATTCAAATTGATGTTTCAAATGTTGGGTTTTAATTTCCAAAAAGATTTGTTTCTAATTCAACTAGTGTCAACAGCGCCTAGAATGCATACAATATATCAAGTTGAAATAATTTATACGTACCCAAATATTCTACTTTAAAAAAGAAAAATTATCTTTATAAATCAACAATTGAGGCAAAATATAAAACATAGTTCAATACAACCTCCACAAGCCACATAAACAACAGTTAGATAGAGAATAGAGGAAGATAGGTTAGGTGCACAAAATGTCATATGTCACAGAATGTCTCGGAACTCGGAACATAAGTAAACAGAACAGCACGCCTCTGAAATATGTCATCTTTGTTTGTCTCTTACAGGTAACAGATTCATTGTCCTTCAATAGCTATAGCCGATGTTGCCAAATGGTGAGATAGAAACGAATCCCTTTAAATGTTGAATGCATTATTTCATTCCTCTTTTTTAAGTATTCTAATGATTTTTTAAAGAAAAAGGTTGAAATGATATGTTCAAAATGCGTTGTTTTAGAACTCTTTTATGAAAACTACTTGATTTTCGTCAGGAGGAACATTCCCCATTACATACTTTGTTTCTAGAAAAATGTAAGATCCCAAATGATCGTCAACATGGTTTTAGAAAATTTAGATCAGTTGAGACAGCTGAAGTCAGTAAATTTGCGTTCATCACGAAATTGATAAAGACAAATATTCAATACATAGGTTAGTAAATTATATAATATTGGTATTAGATGTTGTTTCTTTTTGAATATGATAGTATCTGTCAACGAAGCAATATTGGAAACTCAGGATATTCTTCTTGGATTACCGCAAGGGTCAATCTTAGGACCATTACCGTTCTCTATTTACATAAATGATCTCCCGCAATAAATAAGTTCACACTATTTGCAGATGATACTGCCATAACAGTTTCCGATAATACATTAGAAGAGTTAGTAGACAACATTATTTTGGTAAGGGATGATATGACTTCTTAGGTCGATAGGAATTAAGTCACACTGAATGAAAGCAAGGCAGTCCATTGAGGAGATTCTCGTTTTGAAATGTATAGAAGTTCTTTCTATAGAAATTTGTAGAAACAATCCACTTGTTATTTTGTAGACCTCTGATTTGTTATCTTTGTCCATTATTGACTTGTTCTTTATATGTCTACATAAGGAGTTACCAGTCTTATATGCTATGTTAATGTTATCTTTTGTTAGTAATCTTTGTATTGTGAAGCTTTGTAGGTGTTAGTGTTATTTTTAATGCAGGTGTATAAGTACTTGGTTAATGGCCTGTTGAAGTTTTTTGTCGAAGATATCATGAATTATACTCAGGTTGAGGTTGTTGTTAACTGCAATTTGTTTGATTGAATTTAATTCCTTATTGAAACTCTCTGTGGAAATATGCTACCCCTACCTTCATTCCCCGTCGAATGACGGTACAACCCCCAATTTTACAAATGATTTGTTACGGAAAAAACCCGAACACAACAGCCCATTTCATGAGAAATTCCCTAATTTACCGCCCATATATCAAGGAACAATAAGTAAAATAGAGAAGCAGTTTCGCGAGTTTGGTCATGTGGAGCAGATAAAAAAAGCAGCTGCCAATGCAATGGTGATGAACTCAAATTAGATGTGATGCTTGAGTTTGAGGAAAACTCACATACATCGAGTAGACAGGCGTCCACTACATTCAATGTTAGCCACACATCGATAGTAAACCTCAAGTTCCAGTGAATACGATATGGTTTCAGCAGGATGGAGCACCACCACATTAACAAGTTAATTTCCGGCAATACCTCGATACAACATTTCCCAATCGGTGGATAGGGAAGCGAGGATCGATTGAATGGCCAGCGCGATCACCTGATCTTTCACCATTAGATTTATTTTCATGGAGATATGTTAAGAGCAATGTGTACTAGACCAAACCTTCAGATTTGAATGACTTAAAAGAACGAATAACGCTTGCGATTAGGTCGGTCACGCCTGATATGTTAAATAATTTTAGAAGGCAGTTTTTTTTGAGATTGGGATGTTGCCAAGACGTTCGCGGTGAACATTTTGAACATCTACTTCTTTTTCGTATTCTACATTTCTTTAAGTATTGCAATACATCTTAGCTTTTGAGTGTATTTTAAAGAATTTCGGTAGCCACATGATTTCAATTTATTTTATCTCAATTGTTGCAATAAACTCAAAAGCGATAACATTTTTGAATAGAGATTGAAGAGACCTTTCAAGCGATATATCACTAACCTATACTTCCTATTTGAAAAATTGAGGGTTGTACACGTCATTCGAAGGGGATTGAAGATAGGGTTGGCATTTTTACGTGGAAGAATGTCAGATTAAAATTTACATTTGACATGTTTCGGGATTTTTCTTTAAAATATGTACAGTAACCGATATAATGAATTTATTCCATTTGGCTTTTACACCCTGTATGTAAAAATCAATTCCTAACGATAATCATATCTTCACTCCTATTTTTTGTCCTATTAATGACTGCCCAATTTTTTCATTGCAATCTCTTGATAAACCTGCTCTATCTCGTTTTGATCCTCTACATGCTATAATATATTTATCATGAAACTGATATTCGACCATGCCTTCTACTTGTTAAAATACTCATAAAACATAACATCGCAAGTCTGCTTGTTATTCGAACGTTTTCCAAAGTTCATATACGAGCAAACTATTGTTTTTTAATTATTATTCCCTCGATGGCCACCGCCACACCCGAAGAACTCCTCATGCACATGCATAGCCACCTTTTTGATACAGTATAATTGTCTGAATTTCAATTCAAGATTTAAAATATTCCTAAACCTGCAACGTGACATGATCAACATCTCAATGATAATCATTTTGATACACCGCTCCAACAGAGAAGTAGCAGTAGATTTCACTAAATAATGAGGCACAATGTACTCGAATCTTACGGGATTTCCATTAAATGGTGGGAAAGCAGGCACTTTTTTTCAAATTGATACAAAGGCGTGAAATAAATGACTGCCCGTTTCTGACATTCAACAAATTTGTTTGAAGGTGAATGACAATGTTTCGTGGTGAATTTCAGCAGTTCGGACTTCCATTGTCTAAAAATTTGTAAAATGATTTGAAATCCCT
>WOGR01008262.1:0-10922 GCA_015342045.1 Leptinotarsa lineolata | reverse complement strand
TGTTGATTAACCAACCTTTTCCGTGAAACATAAAAGTTCAAATATTAGGATTAAAAAATGTTTGCTTCTCAGATCAGATCTGATTTTGATCATTAAAAATAGGTTGAGACCACGTAATCTCCAGAAAGTGTCGTTGTTAAAATATTTCAGCATGTTAAAACATTATCAAGATAGTAAGTTGGACATAAAATGAGTTAAACAGTCTTCGATGATTCCCACTGATTACCAATATTCAGGCAACACTGTCGAAAAAGCTATCCACTGGAGTTCTAATCACAAGAGTATATGCGGAAGACTTACAGCTGTGAGTTTGTCAACAAGTATACACCCGGATGAAGCAAATACCGTAGTTTGGGAATAAGACCCAAAGATATCAACATGCATACAAAATTTCAAAAATTGTATTCGATTTTAAGGCATTTTCACCAAGAAGAGAAGGCAAGTAACACATATACGCTGCTAAAATTAACATATATGCACTCCTCCTAGTGGATGACTGCAATGAGTCATCCACCAGAAGGAGTGCGTATATGTAAATTTTAGCCGCGTATATAATATAAGATTAGTATTATCATCATTATTATTACTATAGTGGAAATGATGATCATATATCAAATTTTGAAATGATTTTTATTTATTTATTTAAAATTTGGTTTGTAAATGGAATTCAAATTCGGCTAGATCCTCTGTTGAGTGAAAATCCTACACTGCACTCAGTAAAGGGATTTTTCTCAACACCTCAGGTGGATTCAGACTCTAAATATAAACTTGACTTACCAAGAAACAAGCCTGCACTGAATTGGACCTGTAAAGAAATCCTGGAAAGGCTCAACTCACAAGAACAAATTGTATCATGGGTATCAAATGATTGTATCATAGGTATCAAATGATAGGACTTGACTGTTAGAATAGTAGTACATTTTGAAAAAGGCGTAAATTGAAAATGGCTGCAGCTACAAAATGGCGTATTACATATTTTTTCACAATAACCTCAATATAGGTATCGAATGACAGGACTTGACTTGCAGAATAATAGTATACTTCGAAAAAGATGCGAAGTCATCCCAATTAGATAATGATAATTGTAATTTACTGATACAGTTCATGATGAGATTTTCATCATAACAGATTTTACAAAAACAGCAACACGATTTTCGCTATGAAGAGTCGAACTGCGAGAAGATCTGACTGCTCTGAGAACATCGACGCTCTAACTTTCAGAGGACTATGAGAAGTGGTATTCTATCCGGAATTGTATAAACTTTGAGAGAAAGGATGTTTACTTCGCGATTCTTTTAATGTTGCAGCTTCAAATTTAGCGGGTCTATCAGTAGAACAGAGCAAAGCTGCTGTTATATCACAATCAGGAACTTTTAGAAGCACTTGTTTTGTGACGTTGTTCTTTTTATGTTTTATGTTCATCAAAAATTTTGGCATAACAATTAATAGATTTCGTTATGTTATTGAAACTTTTGAAATTTTTTTCCACTATTGTTTTTATTGAAATTTTTCATTATCTTCAGTTCTCTGAATATGAGCAAATATCCTAAAGCAGTAAAAGAATTCGTGAATATACATTCATTAATTAATTTTGTGAGGGTGCAGAGAGTAACCTTGCAACCTTCAAAATATGTTCAATAGTATGTATATTTTTTCTCAAATCCAATAAATGGATATGGAATAGAACTTCTTTGTTTTCAGGATCAGATTTTCGGAATTACCATCGGGATTTTTCATTCAGCCGTAACTATTAGCGGCAAATATATAAAATATATCTAAAATATCATATTTTTGTTTACATTATAGTTTAAAGAAAAGGTTACATTCTTTAAGAAATTCAATGATATTGTTCGTGTTTGTATTTTGGAAAATTTCACTTGGGTTGAAGGGGATTTCATTGTTCAGTCTTTCAACTGTGTAAAGCGGGCACTCCACCAGAACATGCTAACAGTCACAGGCACTTCACACGCGAACATTCTGGTGGCGGTTCTCTCCTCAATAGATGTTCATGCGTGAGGCGAGTGTGGCCCAATCGTAATCTGGTAATTATGACTTGATGAAATCGGTTTGTTGCTTTATTGTTCCAAGGATGTAATGAAGATTTGATTTCCTTGAGTTTGGAGGGTTTCTGAGACCAGTGATGATTCCACATTTCCACAATTTTGCCATGGAAAAAAGATTTAAGATCTTTTGGCAATGCTTTCATACTGAGAGTGCGTGCTGGATTTTCTAGAGCTTCTCTGGCAAGTTATATATATGTTATTCTGATGTATGAGCTGTATTTATGTTAAGTTTCATCTAAATCCGTTCAGTCGTTTAGGCGTGAAAAAGCCACAAAACATACATTCATACATACATTCATTCATCTTCTGAAACTTTCACACGTGTATTATGTATGTGCCTTCCACATGAGCATGTTCGGCAGTTCAGCTTATTTCAAATATGTAATGAACAAATTCAAAAACTAACTGTCTGCAGAGAAGGCAAAGGTATTTACCTACGTCGTTCAGGACTGAATTGCCATTTTATATATCTCTGAAAACTCTGTACACCTCAATTCATTACCTCCGTCAGAGCATACATCCAGCAAGATAACATATTGAAATAGTTTCACTTGTCTTTCAAAGAATACTATTTGAACCCAATAGAAATGGCACAATGTGCAGCTGTTTTTTGAATTTTTTTTTGAAGGCGTGTCTTCTTCAATAACTGATACACGAGTATCTACGATTTCTTCGAGACGCTTCAATTCCATATTTATTCTATCGAAAACACCTTTGGTGCCAAAATTATTCACGGTATAACCAATGTAATTGATAAATTAATATGTAAGGAATGTTTTCAAAAAAACCCTCACAAAACTGTATTCCTCTTATGAATAACATTTATATTATGTAAACAATATATTTAATTTTGCCGCTGCAGAAAGTTTCTGATTTCAAATGATATGAAAAAACAAAATTACAAAAAAATCATTAAAATTAGAACCTTCCGAAGATGCCGAGGATGCCCCAAGTTTCATTTCGATATTATCGGATTTGTGATGTTTGGTTTTCCAATCACGCAGATCCCTATCTCAGGAAGTGCAAATTCCTGTCGAAAAACAAGTTCTATACCGAATTTCATTAATTCGGACTTCTATTGGCAAATATGATTCTACTTTGATTCAAAACCAAGTTACTTCAATACTTTTCGACTGTTAGTATCCACAATCGTCTTAGGGTGATGACTGCACTATTTCTCCGAGAGATGACTATTTAAAGGTTATTCCAGCGCTTTCACCTATCCCCTCTTCCAGCCACTATCAATCTACCAAAAGAGGAATCATCAATACTCTAGTAGATCTTGCTTTCGGGCTCTGTAATACGAAGGAAGGTCTCGAGAAAAAACTAGGCATCATCTTCAACGGAATGGTTACTCCAAATTGATGGTGGAAAAGACTTTGTCTAAAAGACAGCAAAAGCCTTGCAAGGGAGAGAAGCCGTCACTATCACGTTTGTTTGAAGGTGAATGACAATGTTTCGTGGTGAATTTCATCAGTTCGGACTTCCATTGTCTAATATTGCATAAAATGATTTGAAATCCCTGAAATAAACAATAGAATTGAAAAGTAAAAGAAAAGCTGAAAATGGCAAATATATTATGCAAAAAAACCTGAAAAAAATCCACAGTGAAATAAATTACGACTGAAAAAATTTGAATAAGTAAAATAAAAATAAATTAATATAATTAAAAGTTAAGTGATTTAAAACCACGTTACTTCACGATGTTTCGATTGTTAGTATCCACAATCGTCTTCGGGTGATGACTGGTCATCAGGTATAGTTAAATCATTCATATTCCTCTTGCCGGTGGAGGGAACTATCACAGTTCAACTGAAGTTAACAGACATTTGCTCAAACTATGAACATCATCCGACGTTCTTACGTGTATCACAGATTATCCTTCTCGACATGGTCCTTGACAGATGACACAGTCATCAAAATTCATATAACTTGAAAATCTGTAAGAATTGAAAGCTGAATGATGATTTTGGATAGATAAGAAGAAAAGAACCTGGTATAAATAAGAAGGTGTTTCACCTCATAATAAGGGTAATATTATTGAAATTCTGGAAAACTATTTCATTCAAGACTGTTGCTCGGTGGGAAACGTTTTGCACTATTATACTGGTTGCTACCAGTGGAAAGTAAGACAATGAAAGTATTCTAACAACTTTTGCATACACTCAAAAAGTCCTACTGTGGAGATGAACAAAGACCAAGCTGGTTTCAGGATACATCAATCATAATGTATGATTTTACTAAAACTTCGTAGATGACATATTAGAGACCAAGCGAAAATATTTCCATTATTGACAGTTCTTTAAATTCAAGATATGAAGAATTCGATGGCAGCCGACAATTTGATTTTCAATCCATTTCGTCGTGAAAACTTCGATTGGTCCGTTCTTTAACGGGGTCATTCTGATTGGTCTGCCTTACTACTAGGTTTTTCCGATTGGGCCATGTTACTGACAAGTACGCTACTTTAACAAATGGAAACGATTTGATCTCCACAAACTTTTTCGTAGTAAATAACATACTCGAAACTAATTCTTCTCTCTACGAAATCACCAGTGAGAACTACCCGCTCAGGTTCATACTCAATTATCATTACCTAGAGCATTTAAGTTTGATAATTTCGCTACTAGTAGGATGTCGGTCGGAGTTGTATTCTCTTCCATTTTTGGCCTTCTTGAGGCAGGTAGTACTGTACTGTATGCAACGTTCTGTTGACCCAAATACTTTTTCCTCTCCTGTTGAAATTGTTGGGATACTTGTCGTCTCTAAGAAGAAGTCATGCGTGGTGTGATAATGCGTTGAATCAAACAGGATAACAGTTTCTTCGTATTTTATTACGTAGTGTGTTTATACTAGGACATGTTCTGCAGTTGCGGATTTCTCCGGTTGCATGAAGCGGCAGCTACGCTTGTTTTCTTGTATGCTGGTGTTGAACAGTGTTCAAACAGTTTTCTGATACGGTGACTTAGTTTATGTGAAGCCAATAGACTGTGCCTACCTCTGACGGCTGTATCGTGGTTGAAGTCGGAGTATTTCTTCTTGGTTGTTGAGACGTTTGATTTTTTTGTTGTAAAACACCTATAGAGTTTGGTCTAGATGATGAAGTTCTCTTACAAGAAGATGTGGTTCACGGTGGCATATTCTACAAGTGTTTTCATCATAGCAAGTTTTTTGTCCTGGATGGTGGTTTGAGTTCTAGTTGAAATAACGATCAGTATGATCGCTACATGATCAACAGAAAAATGATATGTTTCCTTCGTTTGCCTTTTCCATGGTAAACTGGTGATGCGAGGGTGAATGCATTTGATGTGGCGTAGAACCATTTCCCATGGATCCAAATGATGATATCAATATAGCGGAACCACTAGGTAGGTTCCGATGGAGTGGTGCTGAGAGTTTTTTTCTAGAAAATTTCTATATTGAAATTAGCAACCACAGGACTGAGAGGACTTCCCTAGCGTTATTCCAATGCAAATATGTAGTGGTGAAAAAATGGTCGAAATGTGCTGTGCTGTCCCTTGATAATTTTTTTATCTGTTCTAACGTCTCCTTGACTGGTACCATAGTGGGGAGAGGAACTGAATAGATGTATTAGATTGTATCAATGTTGCTGACAAGAAATGGGGAAACAGAAAACTGTTTTCAACTTTTTTTTGAACAAGTTTGGCAATGCAAAGTATTCATATTTTTGAGGCAGCACATAAAATATTTTCACCCTTTTTAAAATTCCTCACTGATCTCACCACTAGAATCGTTAAATATGTACCCCTCAAAAACAGGTCTCGGCATTCAAAAAGGTCCAGAAAGCCCAATTATTCCTGAAAATAATTTCGTCACGTTTACTTTTTAAGAACCCTTTAAAAATGTTTACGATTTCAGCGAAATATTAAAACTTTGGAACAAAATAAAAGCGTAAACCGGTAGCTAGCCGGCACGTAGGTATGAATCCAAAAAATAAACGATAATAGTTAGCGTCAAATCTGATAGTGATGTGCTCACCTCACAGCATTCAAATCGCATCATCAGTGGCGAACAAGCAACGGGCATGTGGTTTTCTTGTAATGTCATCGACTAGTTGAGAAAGACCAATTTTGCCGATATTTTGTATTTCCATTTTGATATTTGCATTTGTCGTCCTCTGAACATATTTCTTATCTCTCATATCAGAATTTAAAAGTTCATTTCCCTACAATTATACTAGGTAGAATCAAAACTTCTACGTAGAATGATTCTCGATTCCATCTAGAAAAGAGCCATCCGCCTGATTGGAGCCACGAACTTGCACTTGCAACCTTGATAGTCTGGAACATCGAAGAAAGGTTGGAGATTTGTCTCTCTTCTATAAATACTTTCACGGGAGCTGTTCAAGTGACTCGGTACATTTAATTCCACCAAGAGCGGTACATATCAGAAATACGCGAAGAACTATGGTTGCTCATCGTTTTGAGGTTCAACTTAGTACACCTCGAACAACACAGTTTGAGAACTCTTTCATTTGGAGAACTGCGTTTAGGTGGAATAAACTTCCTGAGAACGTTTTTCCAAATGAATTCAATCTCCAGCCATTCAAATCCAACGTGATTCGCTACTTTTGCACAGGCATCGCTTTTAGAGCGTCTTAAGTATTTTTCTGTAGTGCTTGTGTCCTTAAAACAAAAAAAAGGAAGAACCACTTCTCCAGACATCAAAATTGTGAAAAAAAATATTTCGACACACCCAGTTCGCAAGAAATACTCGCTAACTATATTCTGTTGATTTTATAGACCTACTAGAAGCTGTTGGTTTTACACGGCCATGTTGATTCGCCGATATCAGTCTCATTAGCATTAAACTTGTGTATATACTCTAGCCAGTTGATGTCGCTTCAGCGACCTAATCTTGGGAAGCACCCTGCAGTTCAACCACGCCAACGGGAGGTAAAATGGCCCCTTCCACTTCCACTTCCATTAGCACGCGGAAGTGGGTCACTTTGACTTTGGCCCCGCTGTGAGCTTCAGTTGTGGGGGCCTCTGCCTCACGTTACAGCTATCAAATATAGGTTGTGTTGTAAAACATCCTTGGCTGATAAAGTCGTGTGAACAAATTAGTATTATTTACATTAATAGTACATCTAGTACATAGTACCTACTTACTATCTAGTATATTCGAATTATATCTTGTTTGGAATCTGAGAAACTGAAGCAATCCAATGTACATGAAATTTAGTAGATTCAGTTGGTATCTTTCAGTGTGAAAATATAATTTAAGAAAGTGTCTCTATGCACAGCTTTCCGAAAGATCCGAATATAGCTAAGGAATAAAAAATAATCCAGAAGTGGTGGGTCAACTGATTAACAAGTGAATGTATTTTATGACCACTTCATCAGAGATAGTTCACTTCGTGTAATTACTTTTGTGTGTGAAAAAATCTGCGGAACGAGAGTAGCGAGTGAGCAATTTCACGAACAAAATGTAACTTACTTTTAACACAAATATTATACAGAGTTTTAGTACGACTGATAAATTCAATACAATAGATAAATTCAATATTTCTATAAAAACACATTTTGGCATCTCTTGTCAGTTAACTATTTTCATGTTATCGTATTTGCTGTGAAGTGGCTGTGTCAGGTGACGCCCAATCACCTGGTTACCAATAAACAGTATTGTTTACAGCTCACGCGTTTTATTTAAAGTTACATTCGAAGTTCTAGCTGGTGTTCAATATCTTGCATGCTGAAGAACAATAGTGAGGAATCGTGTGTTCCTGACGATATTGAAGAGGCTGCAAAAAGAGCTTCAAGTGAATTGTTACCAAAAAAATTGGCTTAGCAGTACGACATCGCATATTCTAGTTTTCTATGCTGGTGTATACTCAAAAACGTCTAAGGAAATTTCAGCGAAACTGTCTTCTTAGCCCATCTAGAAGAGAAATAAAAATATGGAACTCGTCAACTTTGTGAAGCAAGTTTTCAATGATACAGTCGAGTATGCTCGTTAAAATGGTGTTGATACAAGCAATATTTCAAGCGAAAAAATAAAAGTTATAGGCCCAAAAAATCAAAAACCCTTACATTTGAACAAGTCCAGAGGTTAATAAATGATGCGCCAGATGAAGAATATTTGTGATGATATATTTTCGGAATACATGGAGCCTGCCGGCGTGAAGAGCTGTGCCATTTATTATTAGAAGACATTGATTTAATAGATAAATCAATGATTGTTCAAAGTCCAAATAAAAAAACGAAAATAGTTTGTTCTTTTTGCATTTTTGGAAAAAACATTGACTATTTTAATAAATACGTTGCATTACGCCCTTCTGTTATCAATCGTCAATATTTTTTCTGAATTGCTCAAATTATAAATGCAGTACTAATCCAGTTAGTATAAACACGTTTGGGAAAATGCCCTCTACCATTGTCGAATTTCTGAACCTCCCGGAACCAAAGGAATATACAGGTTACTGTTTCAGAAGATCTTCTGCTTCTTTGCTAGCAGAATCAGGAGCAAATATAACGGATATTGAAGCATAGAGGATGGAAGTCTACAACAGTAGCTAAGGGAGTCATCGATCAATTTATTTCTTATAAAAATGCTATCGCTGAAAGAATAATCCCATCAGCTAGCTCCAGCGTTACAGCATCGTCCTCTCCACTTCAAGAATTAAATGTTAATCCCTATGAAATTGTCAACCCAGCTTTTATTTAAAAAGTTATGTTTTATTATGTATTGCTGTTTGGTCGAAAAAAATCGTGTTGAAAATACTTTTAACACTAGTGTCAAAAATATTTGTAAGAGTGACTCAAATTTATGATGCTGAGGTAATTTCATAAAATTTGTCTGCACTTCATTGATTATTCTGTAAATATATTCAATTCCGGTATCTGGAAATTTAAATATCACAGCGGAATATTAGAAAGAGCCATTTCCATTTCAAATGCCCACATTTTATCAGTTATGAAAATAACTTATGAAAACAACATAAATTCAAACTTCGGAACAACAATAATTGAATTATCAAACGTTAGTAATAGGTCATCAATTGGTCTGAAAATCTTAGATATTGCTGACGACTTACATTTGTACGGATATATTTTTTTTTGGTGTACTGAATATAAGCTGTGATTCCAACAAGAGTTTTCTCTAATTCATAATCTTTTGTTTTCGGTTTTTCGGTTTTCATTTGTAGAATAAAAGGACGCTATGCAAAAGTACCTGTTTAGCGATTATTCTATTGATAAGGCATGCATACTCTCAACTTGTCCCAATTGAAAAATAATCATATATAAAGATAGAGGGAAAATAAAACATTTTAAAGGAAAAGGTATCTGCGAAAATTCAGATTGCACCATTTTATTCTAGTACTTCACTGGTCTACAGCGAAGAAGGCGTACAGAACAAGCCTAATGAAAAAATTCAGCTGCATTATTCAAAACACATAAGCATTCAAATCTGGACGTTGTAAAACCTACACTGGAGATAATATCGCTACTCGAACGCTGAAATTGCCCATAGAGGGCACATGAAATGAGTGTTCCTCCTGATTTTGTGAAAGATTACAGACGAATCAGCCGGTTGGCACTTAATAAGGCACAGCGACGAGTTGTTGACAAGTAGTGACGAAGTTTTGATTGCAAGAAATTTTGCAATAGAATTTGAATGATATGCTTAATACTTGATTACAACACGATGTGCCAATGTGATAGTTGATATTGAACAAATATTTAAGGCGCAGGTTTATATGAATCTATCCAAAGGAGCAAATTAATGAATGAAGAAGCAATACATTTGACAAGGCAGTAGTCAACAAAATAATCAAAATTCTAGTTGCAGCAGTTAACATCAGTCTATAGGAAAGTTTCCAAGATTTTTATGCTAATACAGTGAGTTTCAAAAAGTTTGCACCATATAAAACATTTTTTTTATTATCCATTTGTCAGAAAATTTTATTCTTGATAAACATTGGTGCATTATGGGAAACTTGGATTTGAGTTGTCAAAATTCTAAATTGCCGAACGATGTACAGGGGAGAACAAAAAATAGAAATTCTGACCAAGAGTAAACTACCCTTATTTTCGACATTATTAAAAAGTTTATCAAGAAATTTTGTTTGAATTTGAAAAGAATATCCAGACGTAACAAAACAAAAAAAATCCATTTTTTTATAGTTCTAGCCTCATGAAGAGTACAAGTATCTCATATACACCTTAGGCGCCTCCTTCATATTACATTGACTTCAGTACCTCATCTTCAGATGCCGATAGTATTTTGAATATCACTGAACAGTTTGAAATCAGATTTGAAATCACACCCACCTACGTAACAAAACAAAAAAAAAATCCATCTTTTTATAGTTCTAGCCTCATAAAGAGTACTAGTATCTCATATACACCTTAGGCGCCTCCTTCATATTACATTGACTTCAGTACCTCATCTTCAGAGGCCGATAGTATTTTGAATATCACTGAACAGTTTGGACTATACGATCAATAGTAAATGGCTATACAAGAATAACCTCACATTCGAGAACCAAAATTGATAATGTTTTTTCAAATGTACAGTAGAAGAGACACCTATCTCTGATCACAGACTTACTATTACCTCCGTTAATAAATCACTATCGAACCTCGCTACGGCGGAAAAATCTTTTAGGCACAAAAGAATATTTTTCAACAACAATAAGCAGCACATGGCAGAATTATTCGATTCTGAAAAGTGGGTCTCTCTTTATAATTCAAAATTCTCCTGCGATGAGAAATATAAAAACTCATCAATATTCTGACATGTTACTTCAATGTAGCATTTCCCTTGAAACACCTCCAAAAAAAAAGTAAAGCTAGCAGCACCTGGGTCTCTGAGGAAATAAAAGCCTCTAGTTCA